>QFDD01004710.1:0-13205 GCA_006871305.1 Vachellia collinsii | reverse complement strand
GAGAGCTTGTTACTGTACTGACTTCTCCTCTGCTTTGCCTCCTTGGATTGGATATGAAGGGAAGAAGAGACAAGAATAGTTCGAACTTCGAGGCGGGTTTAGCACGCTGACTTTGAAACCATCGTCGGAATATTCTTAATTCTTTATTGCACAACTGTAATAACTTATATCCGTTAACCAATTCTTTCACTCTTTTTTTTATGTTACCCTGGATATTCACACCCGTGTATCAAGTGAAATTAATCCTATTTAAGGGTTGACAGCATTCTTTCACTCTTTAATGACACTGATAACAATTTTTTTTTCTTTTAGTCAACATACTGACTCCGTTTTTTCTTAGTCAGCACAAGGATACACTAATAACAATATTAAGTAGTTGTACGGTCATATATTATATATTAAATTCCATTAACTTGAAATTTACTATGAAAATTAAATAAAATGATGTATTTATCATTTTTCATTAAAATAATTTATCGACTTATAAACCAATATATAATATAATAATATACATAAGTATTTTAGAATATATGTTATAATTAAATAATTTATTTAGATGTCTCAATTTCTTGAAAAAAAAAAAAAGTTAACTAACTATTGTATTGATGAACAAATGATGTAATTTTTTAAATTTATTCCTCATTAATATACCACAGGTTGTATTTCCTATAATCAATTTGGGTTCATGTCATTAAGGTGCATAACAGAAGCGATTTATTTAATAAAGGAGTTAATAGCAAAGTATCGAAGCAAAGGAAGAGACTTGCATTCGATTTTTATTGACATAGAAAAAGCTTATGACCATGTGCTTAGAGATGTTCTTGGGAAAGCTTTGGAAAAAGGGTGTATGTGGCATATATTAAAGTCATTCATGACATGTACAACGGGATAACAACCAGTGTTAGAATGCCTAAAGGTGAGATAAGAGATTTTCCTTTAAAGATTGGCCTATATTAGGATCATCTTTAAGCCCTTATTTGTTAAATATAATACTAAGTGAATGCATTTTTACTGATGATATAGTTCTTTGACCGAATCAAAATAATAGATTAACTCAAAAGAAAGACTTTGGAGTCAAAGTTCATCTAAGTAGAGCAAGACAGAATATATGCATTACCCCTTTAATGAGATACAGGTTGGAAGTGATTTGGAATTGACATTGGGGATTTTGGATCAATTATTACTATTCCACATATTTTTACTATTTCACAAGTGACGAAGTTTTAGATATTTAAGATCAATTATTCAAAAAAATGGTAAAATTGATGGTGATGTTAATCATAGAATTCAAGTTGGATGGTATAAATGGAAGCAAACTACTAAAGTTATTTATTATCAGAAAGTACAGAATAAAATAAAAAAAAATCATTGCATTGGTATAAGCTAGTAATTTTATATAGTAGTGAGTGTTGAGCTTTAAAGAGACAACATGAGTATAAAATAGAGGTAGCCAATATAATGATGGTGAGATGGATATATAACTATACTAGAATGAATATGATTCGTAATGATAAAATTCACGAATTAGTTGGAGTGATATCTATTAAGGAGGAAATGATATGATTTGAACATGTTCAGAGAAGGCTATTAGATTTACAAGTTATGAGGGTTGATCAAATAGTATAAAGTTATCTAAAAAAAGGTAGACAAATACTGAAACACATTCTTAATAGGGTTATAGAAAGAGCTTTTTTTTTTTTTTTGTTTGTTAAAATCTATTTAATGAGCTAGTTTACAATATAGTATAGTGATATTGTGTGATCAATGTAACCGACCATACATAATGAGATAAAGTTTTGTTGTTGTTGTTGTTGTATTCCTATTTAATGTACGACATACCCCAAAAAATATAAAGTATATACGATAATAAATAAATGATAAAATTGTCTATTCATGTAAAAATTTAATGGCAACTTATAAATAAGATAGAAACAACTTCTCTATGGTTTATAAAATATTAATTATGAAAAGGGAATGTAATATAAACTTAAAAAATTATTGAAATATGAGCAAAATCATAAAATTATTTTATGTTAATGAAAAATTAATGTGTTAACCACTTTCTTTTAATTCACACATATCAAATCACTGTTAATTTATTGAATCTATCTTAAAATTAATACTCCTTCTAGCCCCACACTTCTTTTATTAATCAAGAAATGATGGATAATTTATTAACTTATTATATGTCAATGTTGTGATATGATAGTCACATATAGTTAATTAATTATCAATGTAAGTGATAGATGATAAACAATATTATGTTAGATTAGTTTACAACTAAATCAATTAGCGATAAAAGTTTATTATTTCAGATTTTACAGTGTAATTAGCTAGCAACTTTGTTCCAACCCAATTTTACATGTACTTCTTTGTTCCTATTTATAAGGCAGATATAATATTTTATTTGGTTCTATTTATAAGTCATTACAATAAAGTTTTTATATGAATGTATAATTTTAGCCCTTATTTATTATGTATCGACTTTTTTTCTCATATGATATAGTGAATATTAAATAGGGATAAAGTTAGAGAGATATTGAATTTTAAGATAGAGTTAATGAGATTTAAAGTTCTTCTTGATCTATATAAAATATACTGAAAGTGACCTATAAATAAAATTAAAAGAGTACGTACCAAACATATTACTCCTTAATCCCTTTTTATGAGGAACACTTAATTGAATTGTGTAGATCAAAGGGTCGGTTGAAGTTAATAAATATGTAATAATTGTAACATTTGTCTCAAAAGTACCTTTATTTATGGGGAGAAAATAAGAGAGATAATAAAGAAATCAATCTTTGGGAATGTGATAATCAATGCATAGGAGTTAAATGGAGGCCAAATGTGAAACTCACAAGAAAATTTTACACTTCTTATAAATAGAAACAAGGTAAATGTGGTGATTGTTGCTTAGAAGATTCAAGCATGTGCTCTCCATTTGCTCCCAATCAAATCAACGGACCAGCTTGTTGATATCTACACTAAGCCATTGGACCTTGTAGCTTATTTGGATTAACTTTTGGAAAGTGATTATACACAATTTGAAGTAAGTATATGAGATGAATTCTGTTTCGGTTTACGTGAAAATGATTCTAAAAGTGATTCTGAAGGGTTGATAAACAAATCCTTACTCCATTTACATCCCATGTCTCCAACTCAATGAGAGGGTGATATAGATAATGTAACAATATATTGTTAGGTTAGTTTACAATTAAATTAGTTCGCAATTAAGTTCAGATTGTAAATCTGTACATTAGCTTGCAAATACATAAATCGTTCATATTTACTTCTCTCTTTTCTATCTTCTTCGTCCTTTCTTCTCTTGCTCTGATACATGTCTGGAATTAGAGAGGAAAAGGACCAAGAAAAATAGAAAATACCCTTTCTTCTCTTCTCTTTCTCCCAAAACTACCTCTATCAATATTTTCTCAATAAGAACGAGGGTTCTTTTGCAAATTTGAAACCAAAATAGTAATATACTTTTAAATAAGGGTATTTAAAAACATATCATATGTATCATAATTTACTAACTTAAACAACTTTCTTAATTAAATAGGTTATACGTTCAAAACTGAAAGAGTATTTTATTTTGCTGTGTAATTTGAACACTTATATAATCAAACACAATTATCAAATATTATGGCCTTGTTTGATTCTTTTTTACTTTTTATATTTTAAAATAGCTTTATAAATTTTTTAAATAAGGTTTGAAAAGAAAAAATAAAAAGGCTAATTAAATAAATATTCTAAAAAATTATGTCTCAGAAAAAATATATAAAAAACGTTTTGAAAAACTTATCAAACATAAACGAAAAGCGATATGACAGAATAAAAAATTTAAAAATTGTTCTATTTTTTAAAATAGATTTTTATTTTTATTTCATAAAACACTTAATTAAAAACTAATCATTACACAAGTTTTTTTAAATCTAAAAAATTATTTTGAAAATAGGAAATGAGGCATGGGTATACTTTGTTCATGCTAAATTCTTGTTTCCTATAAAAAAAAATTGATTCACATATGACATCATAAATAGGGGTGGAAACAGGCCAGGCCAGGCCAGGCTCCACCCCAAACAGGCCTGGCCTGTTTGGCGTGTACCAGGCCTGGCCTGGCCTGTGGCCTGTATACAGGCCGGTTTTTAGGCCTGGGCCTGGGCCTGTTTTCGGCCTGGCCTGTGGCCTGTTAAGGCCTAAAAAAATTTAAAAAAAAAAAATCCAAAATACATAAAAAAAATATTAAAATCTAATTAATCAACAAGGCACAACCTAATAATACAACAACTTAGGAAACAAGAAATGTCCATCATTACAACAATTGTTTAACACTAACAAAACATAGCTACAGCCACAAAATATCAAATCTTTAATATGATTTCTTCTTGTTCGAACACCTAGTAAAAACTAAAT
Organism: Vachellia collinsii; assembly: GCA_006871305.1. Taxonomy (NCBI): domain Eukaryota; kingdom Viridiplantae; phylum Streptophyta; class Magnoliopsida; order Fabales; family Fabaceae; genus Vachellia; species Vachellia collinsii. Next base: position 8,792 of record QFDD01004710.1, on the reverse strand, counting down.
CAAATGCATATCAGTAGATCATAACATAATTTAACAAGTAATATTTATAACATATGGTATCGTTTAATATTTTATCAATGCAAAAATAGTACCTTTGGTTTCTTCTTCAAAACATACTTATTAACAAGATCAAGGAATATAAATATATATAAAAATTAAAAAAAAAAAAACAGGCCCAGGCGGCCTGACAGGCCTAAAAGGCCTGTCAGGCGGCCTGAGCCTGGGCCTGTTTTGGGAAACAGGCCTCCCAGGCGGCCTGGGCCTGGGCCTGGGCCTGTAAAAGGCCTGGCCTGTGCAGGCTTTTACAGGCCAGGCCACAGGCCCCTGACAGACCGCCTGGTCTGTTTCCACCCCTAATCATAAAGATGTGATAAAATCGCGTAAGAAATAATCATCAATATCTATAATTCTATGTCATGTGAGATGCGGGTCGGGTTAGCGGGGAAGTTCGTATATAAAGGGTAGAGCTGAGCTGTTCAATTTTTTCGCACCTAAATTCAAAGTACAGAGAGGCGAGCCAGGAAGAAATGGCTGCTGGTTCGCTCGCAATGATACCAAGCAATGGCAGTTTCAACCCGTTGAACGCTGTCAGAATCAGAAATGAGTGGGAGATCAACTTCGCTCGTTTCTTCGCCTATCCCTCAGCCACCACCACTTGTTCCGATCTTCTTCCTCTGCCTCCTCACCGAAGGAATCGTAGTCCAAAGGGCAACTGGATCTCGTCGCCTTCAGTTGCTCTTCTCCGGCTCATCAACGATTATTCTAATTCCGATGTGATCATTTCCATCTGCTTCAACGGCGAAGTCCTCGTAAGTCCTTTATCCTTCGGCAGTTTTAGACCCTTCTCTTCTTACTGGCTCTGATTTGCGAGTGATGGCAATTGTCTGCTTACTGGTTCTCGAACTATTGCTCTTTCTCATTGTTAAGTATTACATGGATTTACATTCAAAACACATCAATGTCATTTAAACGGTAAGAGATTTTGGCAGTGCGTTCATGGCAGTAGACTTTGAAATATTTCAAATCGCGGTTTCGTAGTTTTAAAGGCTGTAATATCGATGCGTTAGATTGCTTGCAAGAGCTCATCTGATTGTGTTATTAATCATATGAAAAGCCATGTGACTTGAACTTTAGCAACATATTTACCTAGCCGGTAATTGAAAGGACACCGCCCTGGAAAACATACATTGATCAAATAGACCTATAAAATGTGTAGCGCTTTAATAAAATTTGAAGAACATTGTAATGTTTAATAGGCTTTCCCTGTTCAAGTATTGATACTTCGTAAGACTGAGATTGGGATGATGTTCTTTGCCAATATATGAAAATTTTCTTTAATTTTAACTTGTCCTCTACTTTTCTTTTCTTGTGGAGGATTTTTTTTTTTTTTTGGGTCAAGGAAAAGGGGACGTCAGTCTGCTATATATAACAATAATATATTTATACTAAATACTTGTTCTGTGCGTTAATGCACGCGCTTTTACGCATTATGCTCTTAAGTGTCACGCCGCAGCAATGCATATAAATAGAGCTGCTCCCATTTAGAACACAATGTGGCTGGGTCTTAATGAGCCACTGCCTGTTGATTTTTTTCCTTATCACCTCATTCACTGAGGAATTATTTAATGTTTGACAGGAGGAGCACTACGTTTCCAAGCTGCACTTTTCCTGGCCCCAGGTGTCATGCGCATCTGAATTTCCTGCTAGGGGCATCAAAACTGTACTTGTTAGCTACAGAGACTCAGCGGGCGAGGCAAGATTGACCATTTTACTTATCTAATATCCCTCCCTTTGATCACTTTACAAAGCACAACTTTAAGTAACCTATGCAGGGTCCTTCCCATCCTAAAACACCATAAATGAGAGAGAGATGCCGAAAGAGTTGTCTTTCTTGTCATGTCTTTAAGCTACATGAATATTGTTTACATTCTCAATAAAATGCGTAGACATTGACTAAAAATGATAAATAAATTTAAATTTTAACTTCCTACACATAGGCTGATAGGCATATGCAAATACTAAATGCCAGCATGGTTCAAGTTGCCGATAATTTTTGCATTTATCTAAGTTGCAAGGTACAACTGGACTGCTTTTACTGAAATACCAAAAAATCTGGCTATTCAAATAACTCAACTGAAGTCTTAGTTATGACACGCCTTACTTTGCAGTAATATAATAGGCTCTTCAGACAGTTGTTTTTTACTTTTTGGCAGATTCAGAAGTTTGGCGTGCGGTTTCCATCATTCCATGAAGCACAGGAATTTATAAATAGTTTGAAGGTGAAACCCTTATTGACAATCGTAACATATTAACATAAGCTTGACCAATACATGAAACGAGGTCATGGCTTGCAATGCCATTTTTCCTTTCCTGAAGTTTGTTTACTTATTTATTTTAGGGAATCCTGAAGGATAAGAAGGGACCGGAAACTCCAAACACTGACTTTGGATCAGAAATGTCGTCTCAATCAGAGTTAATGTCATCAAACAAGGACTCCCACAGGTAAGAAGTTGAACGACTGTTGTGGGTTTAAATTGAAAGACTATAGAAGTTTGATGAATATCCCTAGTTATTTGCTTGTTTTTTTATTCCCTTTTCCTCTTCTTTCCAGAAGTTAGGTATGTTAATCGCAAGCTATGTAAAGTATCTGTTGAGGATATATACTGATGCCTCCTTTATATGTAGAGCTGTTGATGAACGTAGCATAATAACACCTTTTAGCACTTACATTCCAAAAATGCCCCCAAGTCTCAACAATGAAGAAAAGCGATGTTCAGGTACCCAAGAAAAGGAAAGCACTGCAGGTCACAATTTTGAAGGCATATACCCTGCCTTGCCTCCCAGTTTCAGCTCATTACTAATGGATTGCACAGAGATCAACCAGGGTACGCTATTTCTCTGGTAAAATCAATGTTGGTTATGATTTCTCACCACGATTAGTTTTATTTGATTAAAATTATCTGTTGCAGCTCAACAAACTGTTTCCAAGGGGTTTGATCTCAAGTCCCAAATTGTGGTACACGTCTTGAATTTTTATCCTTAAAGTTTCGGAACTGGCAAACTCTTGTTTCTTTTGTAGTTTTGTTGGTCAAGCGCTGCTTAGCCTAGGCTTTCTCTTAGACGAGAATGCTTTGGAACTACATATTCTCCACTTATATTTGTTCTGGCCATAGAGAATGGTGCTCCATTAATTATTTACTTCTTTCTTCTTTTCTCGCAGAAATATATGGAAGATTCTTCCTTCCAAGGTATGATAGCATTGTGTTTTGCTTATCTCGCTTACTTTTGTTAAGTATGGTAATTTCCTTTCACTTTTTCCAACACATTAGAGGGTTTACTTATAATGGAAAAGGTTACTAATCATTTTCCTTTTCCTTGGGAGTATTTTCATGTTACCCACAATCTTATTCTCCAGTATTAATCACTATGCTCTTTATACAAAATTTAAGGCCTGAACTTCAACATGCTTGTTGCCATATTTGTGGACGAAAAATCTCTAATTAGCATTATGCTTTCGGCTGTTTTCTTGAAATGTTTTTGACGGTTTTGTTGTTATCAGATATTTTGTCTAAGGTGGAGCAAGTGATGAGCGAAATAGGATGCGACATGACGCTGTAGTGATCCTTCACATTCTGTTCCATGGGAAAAGGGAGCTTCTATCCTTTCACAAAAGAAGATAAAAGAAAAATGAGCTTCTACTCTATCCTCTCCTCTGTTTTAATTCCTCTTAACAGCAACCGACACATAACCACTTGACTTGCTAATCTGCGGTTTTGATGGCATCTTTAGCTTCTAACAAGGGTGATTAAGCAAATAGCAAATTTAGTTTAAAAGAACAAAAAAACAATAGAAGGGCAATACTTTGATTTGCTTTCTTTGCTACAAAGAAATGTTGATCCCACTTTGAATGAATTTTGAGTTAAGGTATAAAATTACTCATGAACTTTTATTAAAAGTGCATTCACCATCATATACATTTCGGAGCTACAGAAATGTTAATGAACATTTAAAATATGAGTAAAAATGTTATGACACTTAAATATAACATAAGACTCTTATTTTACAATTGGGTTTTTACTATTTTTGCATATGTATATATTATGGTGTTATCTTATATGTAATAGTCATGAAATTTTTGTTTTCATTTTAAATGTTTATGGGTATTTTTGTCCATCCAAAAAGCTTATAGTGCTGGATGTACTTTTTGTAGAAGGTTATAGATATTTTATATCTTAACCCTTCAAATTACAATATTCTTACTCGGTTTCCTTGGTGAAACTCCAAGACAGTTATAGCTTAACCATTGTTCTAATTCTAATTGGAATCTTAACTAGACAATTATAGATTAACTTTTGCTCATATTTACTTTATCAATAAAACTAGATAAGATCGTTACCTATAATCATGATTGAATTTGCTTCATTTATTAACTCGGATGAAGTAATCAATCTGATGGTGCAAATCATGGCCATAATTATAAATAATACAATTATTTTAAATATAATTAAGTTGTATCACTTTTTATTAATTATTTTTAATAGAGTGTTTTGTAGAGTTGGTAGCATAGATTTAACTTGTGGGTTGAACCTGCCAACCCGTTGTGGGTTGGGTTAAGAGAAAGAGAGTCTATTTGGATGAGGGTCTTTTTGGCCCACTCTAGCTGCGGGTTAATCCGTCAACTCATTTTTTTTAAATAAAATTGATTTATAAAAATATATAGATAATTTTTTTATTATAATATAAATCTAATTAATATTGAATGTTTGTTAATCATTTGATTTGTGGTTTATATTTATTTTGAATTTAAACTTATAAATGTATTATATGTTTAAGATGCATAGTTTAAAATTTGAATTATATATTTTGTATTCAAATTGTGGTGTATTTTTATAAATTAAATTTATAAAAAAAGATAATTTTATTTTAGGTATTGAAAAAAATAAAAAATAGTTTATGTTCAAATTTTTAAAAAAATATAATAAATAAGAAAAATATAAAAAAAATTTTTTAAAAAAAGTTGGCACGCTGGCGGTAGGCTGGATTGGAAAATCTCAACCACATGTAGGGTACCACCTCTAGTGTTTTGTAACAAAGCTCTAAACTTTTATCTCTTTCTTCACGGTTAATACCTGCTCCACAAATTAAGCGTGAATGTAAATTTTCCAAACATACATGAAATACTCCATGAGAAGCTTTGGAAAGCAGATGGGAAAAACACAGTCCAGGACATTGACAACCCAGTACGACCACTATGTGGTTCATATGTGGGCTAATAGGTTAAAAATAGGGGGAATTACTGTAAAATCCCATGTAAGAGAATTAATATCAGAAAGGTCCCATTGACAATTTAAGCGGCTCCATTGACAACTCAAGCAACTCGCATTGACAACTTTTTAGGACCTTTTTAATATTAATTCTCTTACATAGGACTTTATAGTAATTCCCCTTTAAAAATACACACCTAATTCATAGTGCAGTAACATCAAATTAAGTTGTCTTTCGGTTTTCATTAATGGAATCTTAATTAAAATGAATATAGTTTTTCTTTTTCTTTTTCCTGGCATTTAGAGAAGCAGCAGAAACACAGCTAGACAAGACACACACACACACACGCGCCTACCTAAACTTGTATAATACAGAAAGACATATTTAAACTGTGGTACATATAATACCTTGATCTCTCTGAGTTGACTGAGAAACTAATATGAATTTTAATTTGTCATAATGATGGCAGTCATGAAGAAACAGGGCAACGTTTAATTGCTCCTTTTCTGGTAAGTTTTGTTGAAAGAGGAATTTACAATTTTAAGTTCAGAATGTTAGAAAAGCTTGCCATGAGGTTGACACACTCTCTGTCGTCCCAATATGAAACTAGCTAACTTGATTAATAAATAAGAATCTGCTTTGTTCCTAAAAAAACATCCTTGCTTAGAGCTCCAATATCCAAATTGGTTTTTCCCCTCCTGTCTCTTTCTCTTTTCTCGGAGTTGTACCTTTTTCTTCTTAAATAAAAAACATTGAATCAACATTAGTAAAAGTATATATACTCATCTTAATTTTATTTATACGTGACTTTCAGCTAGATTAAGAAAGCTGTACCTTTGTCTTCTTAAATAAAAAAAAATCGAATCAACCTTAGTAAATATGTATATACTCATCTTAATTTTATTTATATGTCACTTCTAATATGTTTCATGTAGATCAAGAAAATCATTAAACTTCATTCACTATATATTAAAATTCAACAATTCCAACTTTATCACTATTTATTAATATCAACTATAACAAATGAGAATAAAGTTAACACATAATAAATGAAAGATATAATTGCATATTCACATGAAAAATTTAGTAAGGTGATTTATAAATAGAACCAAATGAAATCTCCTCTCTACCCTATAAATAGGACAAGAGGAGTATCCACTTGATATATGAAAGTAAAGTTACACATTATAAATGAATGGTGTAATTGTACAGTGACATAGAATTTAATAAGATGACTTATAGATACGACTAAATAAAAACATTTTCTTTTAGTCTAGTATGTATATATATAAAGTAATAATTTGCAGTTCATCCAACTAGGTGTGAACTTGGCATGCAGCTCCGGCAGGGATGCCACCCAAGTTATCACTCGTCTCGAAATTTGTGAATATTATTTTCGATAGACAACATAGGCAACTCTGAACGTAAACTTCGAGCAGTAATAATTTGCCATGCACAACACAAATCCTCCACCCTATAAAACCCTTGCTTAATTATCTTAACACAGTTCATGCAAATTATTCTACATTAATTAATCTTGGATTCAATCGTTATTCCTTAGAAAGCACACCAACCAAGTCATGACAACAACAGAACGAGCATGAAGCTCCTGTCTGAAACCTCTCATCATTTATACCCTTTTCCTATTCTCAGCCCCAAAGTTCTTCAACTTCCATGGCTTCCCTCAACCTTCTTCTTCCTTTGCTTCTCCCTCTTCTAGTGGCAAATCCGTTCATGATCAAGACTCAAGCATTTGATAAAGAACCCATGAATTGCTCTTCAACTATCCTTCAGTGCAATGCCTCTCTATATCATGTGACCAAGAATGATCTCACCGCTAAAGAAGACATAGCATCGCACTACTCCGTCGACGTGTCTCATTTGAAGCCCATAAGTCGTTCCGACAATGATCATTACGATTATTACCTTGTTACTTTACCTTGTACTTGTCGAAATACCAGTGAGCTTAGTGGTTACTTCTATCAGACAACCTACACTGTGGAGCCTAATGACACAGTGCAGAATATTATAGATGTGGTTTATAGTGGCCAAGCATGGATTCTGGGAAACCATAGCCTTTTGAAGATAAATGAGACTTTAACTGTCTATCTTCTCTGTGGGTGTTCGTCGGCAAACGGCGGCGAGTGAGTCTCATATTGTTTTGATGTATACGGTTCAGTCGGGTGAAACGCCCTATACAATTGCCAGTTATCTGAATTCTACAGTGGATAACATGAAGGAATTTAATAGGATTTTAAATCCAAACCCATCTTGTATAGTTGTGGGGTAGGTTCTATTTATTCTCAGTGAATTAGATGGCATTAGATAAAATGCTTTGTATCAGTATGATGTAGTTTAGCATTTATTGTTGCTTTTCAGAATATTCTTGTAGCATAACAGATGTCATTTCTCCATTTGTAACCATGCACTACCTTGACGAGCTGTATTCCACTACCTTCTATAAATAAATAATGAGGAGCTGTGGACAATTGATTATTCCCATCAAGCATTATTCAATTCTATAGTTTGTATTGGTATCAGAGCGAGCTTGACAAGCGTCACCATGTCATCTTCTTCCTCTGCAGAAAATTCTTCCTCCCACACTAACCAATCGCCGTCAAACCCTAACCCCTCAGCTGAGCTTCAGTCCTCTCCTAACCAAATACCCCACACAAGCGTCACTCCCTCGTCTGACCCCACTCCTCTGCCTCATCCAGCACCTCACTCTATTGTCACTCCATCTCCTCACCAATTACCTCCGAATCTTTTCTCTAAGCTTCCTTCCTCCTCACCTCTGTCTGTGACAAAATCCGTTCCATTACTCAACTCTCTCAACCAAGTCAGCTCTCTGAAGTTTGATGGGACCAACTTTCTTGTTTGGGAATCTCTCCTCCTGCCGGTGATAAGAGGACACCGTCTCGATGGTTTTATTTCCGGCACCAAGGCCGTTCCTCCGGAGTATACTCTAGACGCGTTGGCTAACGTGATCCCCAATCCGTAATATGATGAATGGACAGTCACTGACCAGATTTTACTCGGTTGGCTATACAGTATGATGACTGTGTCTATTGCCTCTCAGATGACCCAATGTCGGACCTCCTGTGAGTTATGGGTTGCTGTGAAGAGTCTAGCCGGTGTGAACACTAAGGCACGGGTTCAGCTGCTGAAATATGAGTTCCAACGTTGCAGAAAAGGGGCGTTGAAGATGGATGAATATCTATAAAAAATGAAGGACCTGTCTGATAAGTTGCTACTCGCCGGAAATCCTATTTCCTCTGATGAGTTAATTTCTCAGGTTCTTTCCGGTTTAGATGGGGACTATAATCCTTTGGTGGTTTATCTGTCTGACAAAACTGATCTCTCATGGTCTGAACTGCACCTAAAACTCTTAACATTTGAAGCTCGTTTAGAGCAACTTCATGCTGCCTCTGTTTCCTCTATCTCTACTGCAATGGCTAATGTTGCTATGAAGTCTGTTGCACAGGAACAGTGAGTTCCTAGTCGTGGTACCTGGAAGGGTCGTCACT
>QFDD01004709.1:0-12728 GCA_006871305.1 Vachellia collinsii | reverse complement strand
AAAAAGGGATGGAGGAGAGGGTGGTAGTATGAACTACGGAGTAGTTCCCATCTGCAACTCACCGCTGGGTTTCTCATACTTCCTGTATTGTTATGGTAGAAAACATGCTTATATGTACGCAATCCACTTGTATATATATTGTAGGTGTAACTGATAATAGTCAGTCCATTCTTCTCCATTTGTAGTTTGTGAGTAGGGAAGTCTGCTCGTACGCCCAATGGGAATGCATCAACATTTGACAGTGATCGTGCATCTAGCTGCTGTGTTGTTGGAAGCAAGATATTTATCATTGTTCTGATAATTTGCTGGACTTGTCCCAATATCAAAAGTATAGTGAGGGCGAGGTTCTCGCTTTCTTTTCTTTTCTTGTTTTTCTTTTTGGATACAGATTTTCGCTTTCATGGGTGCCGATATGTGTAAGGAGAAGCTTCCGCTTTCTTGTTAAAATAAAAAATAAAAACATGTCTATATTAAGAAGATGAAGGAACACATCTGGTAAGATTTTTGTGAGAGTTAGTGAAAATGCTAGCAATGGACTAAACCCGATCTCCGTGGTGGAGTTAAAAGGGAGGGTTATATATATATATATATATATATATATATATTTTACTGATCCTAATCCGAACTATAATTAGCTTTTGTGATTTTTTCTTTTACTGAAATTTTCATACATTTTAATTAAATTATATTATTTAAGTCATAACTCTAATCCAACTCTGGTTGGATTACTACTTCAATCAATTCAATGATGGATCTAAGTTTTGATATATTTATATTCAACTTCTGAAATATAAAATTAAAAGATAATACCATTGTTTTTAAAGTTATGCCCATGATATTTTAGAACACAAGAACTAGAATCATCAATTTTCATATTTGCAATAAACTTCTAAGGAAAAAAAATCATCTTCTATCTTGTTATGGAATATGACACTAAATTTAAAAGAGAATATTATGCATATATAGGATCGGAGACCCACTGCTCCGCTCTGACCTTCTGGCCCAGGTATTTTGAGTCTCCTTCATGTTAGAAAAACATTTGAAATTTGACATTATCAATGGATGTGAACACGATTATATTTGAAAAATATCCAGGTATAAAAGAATTATGAGCAATAAACATCAGTATTAGTAGTAGTAATAAACACGGTGACGGTAGAGGCTATTGACATTTACTACTTAAAATTCTTACATGCCGCATGTATAGGGCCATGTCATGCTAAGTTTTAAATTAGTCAATTTGCAGTCTTGTTTATCAGCCTCAAGTTCGCCATCAAAGATTCTGATGATCTCAACAAGATGTCGCTTCCAATCTCACGTTAGTCACCATTATTACAAGGAAACGTTTGTGAATAAATACCTTCTTTCCCCTTTTGTATTATTGTTTGTTTTCAGAATGATGTTGGGGGCATGCCAGGCCCAATTCGACCAGGCTCAGGTGGGTTCGAATGCTCATCCTTCGTTACAAGAAAAAAAAAATAATACACCTCCCTCTGCAGCAATCAATATCATCCCTTGAAAAATAATGACAGGTTGCGCATAAATAATCCATTATTTTTTTCTATTGATATTTTTCGAATTCACAAATTTTAACCGAATAATACGGACAACAGCACCATAACAGCAACCATCACCCCAAAAGAAAAAAAGGGAAAAGCCTCCATGCTCCAAACGAAGGGATATCCTTGAGCCTCTGGCCAACTCGATTCCCATCTCAAACACGGATGAAAGTCCAGTTAGCAGACGCAAAGCACGAAATTTTTCATTTGATTTGTCTTTCCCGACCAAATATCTGAGGAGCACACAACCACCCTGGTGTTTTTCCTTTTCCTCATTTTTTTTCCCAAAAGGCTTTTAGCAGTACTTTGTGCACGGATGAAGATTCTAACATGCCATTTACACCTTGTACCCACTCACCCCACAATATCATAGTACTACATAATCAGCTTTTTGCCACCACAGGACCCCTACAAAACCCACCTTTCAGTACCGCACCGCCCCCCCCCCCTACCCCCAAAAAAAAAAAAAGGCAAGTGGAAACAAAGGGAACCAAAATAAAGAACACAAGAAAAAAGATGCGAGTAAACATTCTTTTTATATGCCAAAAAAAAAAAGAAGCTTAAGAACACGCAGCCATTTTCAATCCAAAGGGAAAATAACATTTAACTTGAAGCTGTAAAGAAATAAAATGCACAACAGTGCCCCAAAGCTCCAAGCAAAGTAGAAATGCAAGAGATGAGGCTCTTGCCAAGTCATCAAAGAAAATTTTAACTTCAAAATTTGGCCCTCTAAAGAGATAGAAAGCTTCTTGATTTAGTTCCTTCAACATCTTTTTTAAACCACAAAAAGCACACCTACACATTCAATGGTTCACAAATATATTATTAAAACTGCATCCTTGAAACTTCTACTTACCACAGTTACTGAGCCAGACCTTGTAAGCCGCCTAGTTCTTTGAGGACAGCCAGCAACCGACTAGGTCCTTATCACAATTACTGAGCCAACCTCATATTTTTGGATGCAACCACATCAGAAGCAGGTTTTGTTTTGGGGAAAAAACTAACTAAAAACCTACGGTTTGCTGTTACAACATGCAGCAGTTTTCAGGTTTTGAAATAAATGCAACCTATAACAAATAAAGTCAAGAAACCCACATATACTTCAGATCATTTAATAATAAATTACCCTCAAATTGCTTCACCAATTATAGGAATATACAAGGAGAACAGTGAAAGATTTGTTTCAACAAAAAGAAGGTAGGCAAAAAGAGCAAAAGAAGGGAATGTGTCACTTAACCCACAGTTATAAAATACTCTACTCTAAAAAAGATTTGTCTCACGTCCGGTTTACAGCAGAAAGAATAATCCCATAACAACCAAAAGATCTTTTCTGACTCAGGAAAAATACCAGTAAGGTTCATAGCTGAGGAACCCCAGGCCCTGCCCTTCCCTTGGAAAAACTCAAATCGTGCAAAACACACAATCTGATAAAATTCAAACTTATATCACAAGCATTTAACTTTTCCTCTTTCATTCAAAGAGATTTCATCATGAACGCATATTAATATACTTAATATATTTAATATAATAACATCACAGTTATGACTTTCAAACCTGCAACACAAAGAAAGCTGCACAAAATCGGGTAAGCATACAGGTAAAAATAATCACAAGCTAATTGGTCTCTAAGCAATTATCCCCATGATCTGAAAACAACTTAGCATATTATGAAAATTTCATTTCAAGCATCATGTGTTCAAAAAATTAGAAAAGCTAATGCAATAAAAAATAGAATTTATTTAAAAACGAGAGAAAGAGAGTCTAAAAACACCCCATAATATAGAGTATCAACTGCAAACACAGTGAAACACGCAGGCATAAATTAAAATGACTTCAGTTCATCATCTGAAACTCCTCAAAGTACATATAAAAATACACTCATGTTACTAAGTCTAAAATAATTCCAAAGGGTTTTTGAAGATGAATAAAAAGTTAAAATACAATATTTTGGAATAGAAGCAAGGAAAGAAAAAGTGGGGGAAAACAGAACTCCATTTGGTAGTTTAAATACTAATCATTGTCGTAAGTAACATTTCATTATAAAGACGCCATTGCATCAGCTCCTTAAACTTCAGAAGAATCACCAGGCCAGTAATAAAAGATTGATTATGTGGAATCTGCAAAAATGAATAATTGAGCATGAAAAAACAATTTCAAGAGTGAAAAAAGATAGGAGGTGTCCAAAAACCAGATTTTAATAAACTTGGTTGAATGAGCTATTAAGAGTCAAAAGTCAAAATGATTTGACGTTCTTAACTTGTTGGGAATATCAGGTAGCTGTGTTAATATAAATAAGGGTGCATATCTAACTATGTATATGTAGTGAAAACTGTGCTGCAATCATTAATGCACAACTTTACAAGACTACCCCGCAAGTGAATACAGGACGAGTTCTACCAGAAAGATCCTACAACACAACGGGAACCGGAAAACAAGGGCTTCCTGGGAAGGGAGGATCATAATAAGAATAAGAATCTGAAGCTTTCATCCATTCCAGCGAATTAGAGACCATACAAAGAGGCCAAGTTGTTCTTCCACATTCAAGTATAAACCCAGCAACCCAATGAACAGCATCAGCTCATCACCAAAAACTAATTTTCTCTAACGTCCATGCTCCTTAGCTATTGTTTCAAGATACACGGTACTAATTCTATCATCTTATGTGTAATCATAGTAAATCAAGATAGGAAGAACTCCCTTGTGCAAGCAAGGAATATAGAGTACGAAAGATGAATTAATAGAGCAAAGAATATGAATAGAACATAAGTATACCTAGTGCCCCATGTAAGGGGCAACACCACCATATTGGCCAACACCATGCTGCCCTCTCCCAGAACCACTTTGTCCCACCTGCTGGTTTGGATATGTGCCCTGTAAGCCACTTTGATTTCCATATCCACCAATGACACCCGAGCTTATATTTGGTTGGTTACTGTAACCACCCTGCATTCCATGGCCTGCAGAAGGAACAGCTGGGTTTACAGTAGCAGCTGATCCGAGGGTTCCCAGTAAATTAGTCAACCCCAATCCAGCCCCTTGAGTCGCAAGCAGTGCTGTCAGTGCCTGCCCTAGAGCTGGGTTTAGCGTCTGTGCAGTAGCCTGCTGGTTAAATCCAATACCAGTTCCGGCAGGCGCCATCAGGTGCCCTTGTCCAGTAGAAGCCCCACCAACATATGCAGTGTTTTCATTTCTCTGGAACTGGGTTCTCTGAGGATTCTGATGTTGCTGATATTGAGGCTTTCCAGGCTTTGGACCATCTATTGCCCTCTGACAGTGCAAAATATGGCCCTCAAATTCCTTGTGAGGCTCTTCCAGCGCCTTTCTGGCACTCTCAACGCTCTTGTACACGAACAAGCAGAACCCTTTTGGTTTCCCAGTCAGCTTATCAAGCCCTAATGGTCCTTCCTCGATCTCCCCAAACTTCGAAAAAAACACATGCAATTTCTGAGGATCCAAATCGGCCCCAACATTGCTAACGTAAATCTTCCTTTGGGTATACTCTGATACCGGCTGTGATGGACTTGAATGAGCAGGGGCTGGTTGTTGAACCGGGCCAACCGAAGCCAGCTGGCAGGCCGTCATTCGGTTCCCGATCTTTTTCTGCGGCTGCTTCAGCGCATTGCGAGCTCCGCGACGCGATTTGAAGAGGATGAACCCATAACCCTTGGATTTACCGGATACCTTGTCACATACCGCCTTGCAATCTTCAATTTCACCGTACTGCTTGAAAACATTGATGAGGGTATCAGCATTCGTGTCCCATCCGAGGCCGTGTACGAAGATTTTTCGATGAACGGGGTCCTCGTCAGCTACCTTTCGGACCCGATCCGCTACGTCGCGGTGTTTATTCGCCGCTTCGCACAGAAGATTTAAAATTTGTTCCTTGCTGAACGGTTCCAGAAGCTTATGTATCGGCTCCTCGTCGTCGTCGTCCTTTCCATATTGACCGGGTACTGATGTTGCAGCTGCTGATGTTAACTGGGCCTTTGGTACCTGATCATTCTCATTTTGGGTATGATCGGGATTAGCGTTATCATCTCCAGATCCTTCTCCTGGTTCTTGTTCCTCCACTTCCTCTACCTCCTCCTCCTCCTCCTCCTCCTCCTCCACTTCAACTTCTTCGTAATCGGCTCCATTATCTAGGTCTTCAACAGTTTGGTCCGCTTCTGGTTCATCTTGCTGCTGTTGATGCTGTTGCTTCAACGGGGGTTCAACGGATTCGGCTGGTTTTGGCGTCAGCTTTCGCTTCCTCCCCATTGTCGAATGAATACTGACTGAAGCGCAGCCCTAGGGTTTGAGATTTGGAATCATCTAATTGGGACTACCAGATATTTTTATACCGATGGTGGCACTGTACCAATATTTTTCCTTTTTTCTTTTTTTTTATCACAAAATTTTTGAAAAAGGTTCAGACTCACGCACTATGTAATGTAAAATCTCCATCCTTCTGTATCATATTAATATTGGGCTGGGTCAACAATCAATTATCTTCAAATATTTGTTTAATCACCCAAAAGTTATGATGCATTCCCAAATAACTAAAGCCATCGGATAAGGGTCATTCTACATTAATGTTGGTTGAAAAGAAATAGCACATTTCTTGCATCCCAATGCCATGTCTACACTTTACAAATATAAAGAGAGGATGATGCTTAAATTCCAAAACATCAAATTAATGGCTGTTAAGTCTGAGAATATTTCTGAATTTTTGTTCCAAAACACGAGGGTGTTATATACTCTTTCTCAATGGTAAAGAGTCTAAGTAAAATGAATACCCAAAAATTTGGCAGCAAAAAAAAAAAATTGTGTACCCAAACATGAACTCACTATTTTAGGTTGCCCATCAATCCATCACTAGTTAGGTCAATTTTTAATATACATGTATAAAGGAATGCGAAGGACCAACAAGATAAGTGGGTATATACGATTTCCATCAAAGAAGGGCCATATCACATTTACATGTTAAGATCAGGTTTTTTTTTTGTCAAATATGTGTATTATTTTATTGGAGGTAATCATGTTTGATACATTATCAAGTATTAAATATAAATATATCTTTTATCATATATTCGAGCATTGGTTTGTTGTGTACTGAGAGGCTGACCATTTATACTATAGCCAACTCCTATTGGTTGAAATCAAGTTATATTGGAGTGTCCATATTTTTTTGATAAGTACAGACATCTTTATACTAAAAATAATCATATTTAAAGTATTGTTGAGTATTAGACATTTACACCTTTATTAGCAATGATTCAAAAGTTAATTTACTTTGTTGTGAGCGTCACTAAACCCAATCTTTATTTGTTGAATCCGTGTATTACTTCTCTATTATATCACATGCCTAAATCTAGGGAACAAAAAATCAGACCGGATCAACCGGTCCAGGATCAGGTCCAGTTCACTGTTAGACCGGGGATCTGGTTGACCGGGTCATATTTTTAAAAAAAAAAATTATAGCCTTTCTTTGCTCTTTTTTTTAAACAAATTTTTTATATACTTCATTTGCTTTTTTTTTTTTGAAAAAATACGTTAAAGTCCAACGCAAAAAAATTAATATTAGAAAAGTCTCAAAAGGTTTTTAATAATAAGTAAAAGAGTACCATTAACAAGTGAATGAGTTATTAATAGTAACATTTAAGACTTTTCTGATATTAATTTTCTTACATGGGACATTAATGCAATTTCTCTTTTTTTTGTGTACTGTTTTTATTAATATTTAGTGACAAAGGGAAGAACTATATGGTGTTTCTTCCTTTCCTTTTTTTTGTTACTACAAACATGGTTTTTTTTTATAATTGATTCTTAGCATTTTATGATCGATGAATAAATTTTAATGATATTTTTTTATTATGAATGATTATTAATTACAGTAACTAAAAGATTTTAACTGATAAAGATGAATATTTTGAAATTAAACATTATTAAAAGTGTTATATTTTAATATTTTTAATTAAATATCATTATTTTAATATAGCCGGTCTGATCCCAGTTTGACCCCGATCTGATCCATTAACCCTTTACCCACTACCTCGACCAGTTCAATGCCCAATCCAATTTTTTAAACCTTGCCTAAATCTGAATCCTTTAAAGATGGCCCATTTATATGGCTTAAAACCACATCACATCATCCATAGTTTTAAGAAGGGATTGTGTCAAACAGGAGAATATTTGTGTTTAAAGAAAAAAAAATCCCCTAACGGTTCATTAGGTTTGTGAAATAATTTTGTAGAAAAGAATATTAGAAAGCTACACTTAATATTCAACATTTTTTAAATAAAATTATTTCTAATAAAAATCAATGTATGTGAAAAGAAATCAAGGTGCACTATAACCTTTTAATTGTGCATGTAAAACAACTAGCATCCTACATTTTTAAACTGAACAATCTTGTTAATCACGTTACAAAAACGTGGTAATATTGATTACAATGTAGAAAATGAAGAAATAGCAAAACATTAATGAGATTATATTTAACGAAGGGGTTAATTTTTTATAAACGGTGTTTAAATAGACACCGAAATATCAAAAAGTAACATAAAGGACTTGTTTTTGTTACTATTCCAAAATTATTTTTACATAAATTAAAATAATTTTTTTAATTAATAAATTAAAAGAAAACTTTTTTTAATATATTTATGTATAAAATCAATTTAAAGAGTTAATTCAAATAAACCAGGGACTTCTTCATTGAAGTTAAGCATTGCCTGAAAAGATAACAAAGCAGATGTGGATATTGCGGCAGAGCCGCAGAGGCATGCAGTTAGACAGTTAGTTAGCAAGTCGTCAGGAACGGCATGCCCCGTGACAGTAGCGCTAACAACTCTAGGGGCCGAATTGTCGTTTTGGCATCGCACTTGACTGCCATGGCTTCGGAGAAAGAAGCTGCTCTTGCTGTCACTCCCTCTGATTCTCCTACCATGTAAGCTCACCTCTCTTTTATTTTCATTGCTTACTCCGTTACTTTCCGCACTTCTTCGACATGATCCATTGCGCATTTCCGGAGATTACAACTTCATTCAGCTTCCTATATGGCAAATCTTTCCTGGTATTGGCCCGTTTAACTTTCCGGCTATCTTGGTCAATGCGTAAAAACCCTAAAATCTGGGCATCCTGATGTTGTTTGATAGGCTACTGGGTAAATGAATGAACGCTTCAATGCACTCTGGAAAAACTGGAAATTTTTCCCATTTTAAAGTGAAGGTGTTGTTCACAACTCTGATGGATGAGTGTTCGTACTGTTTTCAAGCTGCTATCCATTCACCCTCAATGCAACCATAGATTTTCCCTCTCCTGGAGTCAGTGGTGATAGCAGGGCAATAAATAATATCCTGGTTATTAATGCTCATCAGTGCCTAGAATTGATACCTTGATTATTTTTTTTCTCCGTCTTTCAGATTTGACAAGATCATCAACAGGGAAATTCCTTCTACCGTGGTTTACGAGGACGATCAGGTACCTGATCGTTCATGTGACCTTTATTTCTGTTGTTATTGCGAGTGGGAATTCAATGTGCGTGTACTTATAGACAAAGGCAGCTGCTACGCTGTTCCTATCGAGAAATATTTATCACTGTATCATGCCTCAATATCACACCTAACAAAGATAATATCATCGAGTCATGCTGAAAAGGGAAAACTGAGGAAATTACTGCATTGGTATTTTTGGAAAAATAGTGTTATTTTTTTTCTACTTATAATTGTGAACTTTGAAGTGAGTTATGGTTTGTAGCAACGTTTTTATAACCCTTGACCATGGTTCTGGTCTAATTTGTTTGTTGCATTAACAGTGTGACTGCAACTGATCGTCCTATTTCGCCTGCATTTTTGACAGGTCCTTGCTTTTAGGGACATTTCTCCTCAAGCTCCGATTCATATCTTAATCATTCCTAAAGTTAAGGATGGGTTAACTGGTCTATCCAAGGTATTTGTTTATGGTTTGTGAAACTGTTGTGTTGGAAAAAGTATTGCAGATATATGCATACCCGGTATAGATCCTGATTATCAGAGGCATTTGATATCAATAGCTTTTCATATATGATATGGATATCAAATATCAATTTTGACATTCATATTATTACTTGTTTTGCTCACTTCTAATCAGTGGTTCAAGAATCAAGTCAACCACTTTGCTTAGCCTTTCTATTATAATCAAGTAATCAACTGTGTTTGGCCATAATTAGATTGAGCTAATGTTAGACTTGACTAGCATTTTAGCTCAGCATGCAACACCATGTTGACTATTGAGTTCTTGGGTGAAAAGATTTGGCTAGAAACTATATGCTTTTGTTGAGTCATGTATATAAATTCAAAGACACATTTTAATTTTTCCTCTATTGTGGTGTATCTGCTTTGCGTTACATAGTGTGGGAACTTTCAACCTTGTGCATTCATAGCACCTAAAACTGTTAAACTTTCAACTCTTGTATTGTGTGCTTTATTCTGATTTTATCGTGGTGCTGTTGTCCAGGCTGAGGAGAGGCACTTTGAGATTCTCGGCCGCCTTCTTTACACTGCCAAGCTGGTGGCGGAGCAAGAAGGTCTTGATGATGGTTTCCGGATTGTAATTAATGATGGTCCAAAGGGATGTAAGTGCTCTTATCGTCAAAACAGGAACTTTGTCAGAAATTTCTTAGGAACCATGTAGTGTCCGGTCAGCTGATGTAAACTTTCATATTGAGTTATTTTTGTCAGGCCAATCAGTTTATCACATTCATGTGCACCTCCTTGGGGGACGACAGATGACCTGGCCCCCTGGCTAGAATTTGGGAGAGGATTCATGGCGAACCATATGACTTGCAGGAAACTTACGGCAGAACGCTTTTATTTGCCCTAATGCTATCTTAATTGATAATGGATGGATTCAAGTGATCGGAGTCTAATAGTAGTTCTCCTTCTAATAATGGATTCATGGTGACTATTGTTACGTATTGATGACGACTAGAATTAAATTTGGCCAAAACTGTTGCGCATGCTTTTATCCTAACTCAATGGCGTGCTTTATATTCTGATTGGCCGTACGAACCTCCAATCTCTCTATTACTCCGTAGCGGTATTGGAGTTTTACTTGCTCTTTCATGCTCTCCTACTCCTAGTCCCAGTTTGGTACATGGGAATGAATTCTAAGGGAGTGTAAACGATAGTGGGAACGTGATTAAGATTGAGAGGAGGAATTAATTTTAAAAATATGTTTAGTTTTTTATTTTATTAGATCAAATTTGAGCATTGTCCAATTTAATTGAATGTAGCTTTTGCAACTTCCTATCTATCTACTTACTTCTATAAATCTCATACGGCCGATTTAGATTTAAGATTGTGTTGTTCCCAAATGAGAGAAGATCTCCTAATATTAATTTTTATTCACGGTTATCAAGTCCAAAATCCTATTTGTTGATTTATTTTAAGCTGCTATTCAAGTGTGCGTGATGAAGAGTTCGTATATGATAAAATGAATGTAGTTATAATCAGGTAAGTTAACCTGCTTTTTTAAAGAAAACGTTGATCAATCCTATTGAACTGCATACATGTGCACTTAGTTTTCATTAAACGGATCAAGGTCCGTGACTTTTCAACAAAAATCACAGAACAAAAACAAAAAAAGGAAACCAGGAGATACAATATAATGTAGCGTCTGATATATCTGTCCATGAAGGTGACAAGGAACTTTACATAAAAAGCAGGACAGAGGCAATGAAATGCTGCAAATTTCAACAACATTCGAGATTACCCTGAGGCTTGGGCTTCACTCCAATCATCAAAACAGAGAACTTCGACATACCAGTCATTGAAGCGGCTTCTGTGGTAGGCCTTATTGTGATCCAGCTGCTGCTGCTGCTTCTTCATCAAAGGGCCACTGTTTTTCTTGTGCAAAGTCAAAGGTGAAGACTGTTTCTCAGCTTCTTCCACAAGCTTATGAAGCTCTCGTGGCCCTCCTGAAGGAATCCTAGAAATCCTCATGGGATGTCTTCCCCTTACTGTCTTCTTATCAGTGATCTCAGCAGTGACACGATCCGGCACACTAAATGAGATCCCAAACTTGCGTGGTTCTGATGACCTTGTGGTGCAGTACTTCAAGCTCATTCTATTCAGCTTTAACCTCTTTGCTTGATATATACCCCAAGAAGACTTATCTAATATACAGCATCAAGTTTGAAGAATGAACAGTTCACAACTAGTCACGGGGCCCATTGGAAAACCGTGGACTTTTCATTGGCCTGTGTCTCCTTTCCGCTACCTTTGTAATTGCTTTCCTACATGGGCTTATGTAGAAAGAAATAAATGTCAAGCGTTGAGCAGTTCCCAAATTCCGATGGCAGCACCAGGATTGGATTTAATTAGAGTTTTGGTATTGTTGTGATAGGAGCGAATCGTGCCTGGCAAGCCGAAGGATGTGGCATGACGCGATACGAGAGAACGAGGGGCTTGGGCGTGCTAATCCATAGTTTAAGGCCTGGAATGGTTAGCCCACGGTATAGCTGACTACTACGGTTTATGTCAATTCAATTCCACCTTTAACAATAAGGATTGAATCTAATGAAAGGGTTAATATATCATAATACGATAAATCAAGATTCTAATCCTTATTAAAAGATGTGTTTATATTTAACATCCAATAGTACTTTGAACAGAATTATCTTCAGTAGGAGAATATTTCAAACATATGTTTTAAAAAAATCATCAATGGATTGAGTCAAGTGGAAGAACATGCTTCCTTGCAGCGTATAAACTAAAATTCAAATACCTATTGAAATAAATACTCATATTTAGTAGTGGATAATATTTTAAACAGTGTTGCTTGGAGGGCACTTGTCCTTAGAATAACAACAACTATAGCCACCATCTAGAACATATGAAGAATACTCTTCCTCAAATGCATGTTTTCCGAATATGTGAATCATCCCATCGGAGTTTGTCATCGTCCACCGCTAACAATGTTTGCATCCGGCACCATAGACTTCATAGGCCGTCAAATTTTAATTTGAAAGCTCTTGCCTTATCAATAAAAAAAAATAACACCCTGGATGTAACATTTGTCATGGTTAAATTTAGTAAAATGAATTATAACGAATCAAAATTTAAATTTCTATTAAAAAAATATTTGATTATAACTTGAAGATAATCATCTCTAATAATAAGACACTCATGTACAAGTAGAGAAATATACAAATAT
>QFDD01004708.1:0-18075 GCA_006871305.1 Vachellia collinsii | reverse complement strand
TTAATTGACTTTGTATGATCCTCATTAGAGTAGGTTCAACTATGATGATTAATGCTTGGTTGAGTCTATTTTTCATCTAGTTGGGCTGAACGTTTTTTTATTGATGTAATGGTAATTACATTTATGAATTGGAAGTAATTGAATGAGATTTTCCTTTGAGCTTCTTGCTTCTGTAATATTTCAATTGAAGCTTGGTTAAGATGTTTAATTGAAGTATTTTGAGGTTTGAATCTGGTGGTATCCAAGGTTCACCTCTAGGCTCAATTCATTGAACTCTTATCTTTAGTGGAGCTAGGAAGGCCAAATCTCAACTCAAGGGGACTACATTTTATTATCATGCATTTAATCCAAGATTAACTTTGAATTGCTCACTGTTTGAAATCAATTGCAATCTGTTCATTTTCATTGTTAAGAAAAAGTAAACCCTAAAAAGAATAGTTAGATTTAAATTCAGTTGTTTCATTGTTTTTCCAATCAGGTTTTCTACAAGGTTTCCTTTTTAACTTTGATTGCAACATTAATCTGTTTAAAAGCTTGAATTAAACTCCTCACAAGAAACGACCTAGGTGTGCAACACTATACTACAGTTTTTTTTATCACCTAGTATTTTGAAAGCCTGTACGACTAAGGGCGATTTCAGTACTACAACGAGAATGTGAGTGCGAGACAATTCAAAGTGGGGGATTGGGTCCTCAATAATGACTTCCAAAACACCCATAAACCATGCAACGGAAAGCTTGGAGCGATATACAAAGGTCCATATCAGATAATAGGTGTCGTTGGAAAAGGCGCCTACCAGTTGAGTGACAAACCGGGGCGACTAGTCCCTCGGACCTGGAACGCTATCCACTTGAAAATGTGTCACTTCTAGTACATGCCTTATGTCTGCTTGAATTTATTGAACATACTCAACTAACATTTTTGTCAAGCCCCCTTAGGATAATGAAAAACATATATAAGATGCGACCCCTATAAATGACTGATGCCATGTGCTACAATGTTTGGGGTGCGACGAATCAATTTGACCACTATTGCGTCATTTGCATATTTCGCTTGCACTTTCAACTAACATTGCGGGACATAAACTCTAATCATGGGACACACGTTCAAACAACACTACCCTACTCAATGCAACAAAGACAAAGCCCCACGATGAACATCCTATCTGACGGGGCCGCATGGCTAGACTAGACGCCAACAAGCTATGGATAAGGCTAATCAAACGCCGACGTGCCCAATGACATCCTCGCTATCATAAGCCAATCCAAGGGAATCCACTTGTCAAACACAAACTTACACACCTCTCGGGGTATTAGAAAAAGGTCGCATAGACCTCCCACATTCCAAGCTTAGACGCCCTTCATGCACACAAGGACAAGACAACCATGTCGTGACCCCACTTTGTAATTGGTTTTGATGCCCCCTTATGTACACACAAGGTTTATGACCTTAATGAGACATTTCTATGTTGAACCATTCAGCCTCACGATTGCCTTTCACAACTTAGGCTTTCACACCTCCTATGCATACAAGGACAAGACAACTTTGTCACTCTCCTCCTTGTAAATGGCTTTAGCTCCTCAATATGTGCTAATGAGGTCTTCGACCATACTTAATGAAATATTCATTTTCAATCATTTTTCTTCTTACAACTTAGATAGTCATAAGAGCAACAACTTTGACACTGGACATTTTTCTTCATATGGTTCTACACTACCCTACAAATTACTTCATTGTACGTCTAACGTAGCCACACGTTGTTGACTAGATGTTGCATCTCAAGGCCTGCCTAGAGCCTATCCTTCTCCTTCTTGGTCTAGCCAAAGGTAGTGTCTAGCTCAAACAAATCACGGGTGATGAAATAAGTGCCCATTAGCCCCTGAAGTACAACATGCACGTGTGAAGGGTAATATAGCCACGGGCACAACAAAAATGGCACGGAAAAGCTACGACATACGACAGCTAGTTCCCTCTTGGTCAAGTAAGACTGAGAGGGAGAAGCTTGGGCAACCCCACCTTGCACTGCACGGAGCCCTGCCCCAATGGCTGCAACACCTCCTCCTCCTCGATACCATGACTGGGGGAGGGACTAGATAATTGTTAGCCAAAGCACTGGACTCGGTCGCCTCTGAGACGCTCCTTACAGACACATCAAAATCTATGGGTGTACCAGACATGATAGATGAAGGAAAAGAAAGACTAAGAATGCCAAAGACACAAGAAAGATCCCTAAACTGAGGTTCAACGGGAATAGATGCAAAATGACACAAATGCAACCTAGAACTCGAGGAACATGAGTTACCTAAGCAACACAAAGGAATCTATGAGCAAGATCATCCAGAAGGAGAAGAGGAGGAAGCAGGAGCAAGAAATGCAAGAAGGATGGGGAAAGGTAGGAAATGAAGAGTCAAAAGACAAATGATAGAAGTTGAAAGGATGGAAGTTACGAGAAAAGGCACCTTCCCACCTGCACCCGCAGCGTGTCATCATTAAACCCTCAAGGGACGTGCCCATCCACGGATTCAAGCCTAGTTGTCAAATTCTAGAGGCCATGGATGCTTTATATGATGACACATCATAGATAGGAGTCAATTGTCCCTTGTACCTATCACAAGTGGAGCGATAAGCTTGTTCCATACTCTTCTTGTCCATGAGCCATAAACAGAAAGAGTGGGGGATTATTATATACCCAAAAAATAATTTGGGTTAGATCAGTCTAAGGCCAGGTAGGCGAGACCAGCCCAAGATGTGATCCATCTAGGAGTCCCCAATGATCAAGCGTTTAGGGAGCACGTGGAGCCACATCTTGGGCTCGTGTCTGTTGCCAACTCCCCCAACATCAGACTAGACTAGTGGGATTTGAAGATCTAATGACCACTACCCCAAAATTCTTGGGAGTTGTTAAACACAGCAGATGGGCGACTGAAGCCGGCGACCAACTATTTATTTTTACCCTACTCTCTATTGTAAACACTTTGAACATTCTTAATACACAAAGCACTTAGAAATCACTCTAATCTCTCCTTCTCCCCCTCAATTGCTATAAGCCTTCTTGTACTCACACACCTCCTAATCAATATAATTCACCTTCGTCTCCTTTATTCATCTTATGTTAATAGCAGTAGCTGTTTTTCGTACTCTTTGTACTGTCAGGGGCCCAAATTTATCTTGTTTTATCTTATTTTAATTTCCTACTAAAATTTGTTCAAACAGGAATAAAGTTTAAAAAATATTTAATTTTAAAGCAGAATTAAAAAATCTAAAATTTTATTTGATTTGTATAAAACATATTAAAAATGATTTATTAATCCTAATGCTATTGAACTTCCCCGCCCGGAAATTTGAGCAAAACTTGACTTTTTTTATTATTTATGTCGGTACATTCTCGAACCTCCTCCCAGGGCGGATCTAGTTAATTAATTAATATAAAATGGTAATAATTGGTCAATAATAATGTCCTAGATTGGACTAATCTCTCTCCGAATTAAAATCAAGTCGAAATCTTTCGATTTCCGAACATCCCTGGGAAGGAAGTCCTAGAAATATTTCTCTTGTCCCTCAATCGACCCCGATTTCTGCCACCGAACCTCCGATTTCTTTTCCTGTCAGAGCAGTAATTTCTCATCTACTGATTCAATTACTTGAATCCATGGAATATTCGTCGGATCGGACGGTTAAAGGCTCCCCAACCTCGTTCTTCAACCACAAAGTTCTTTGAATCCGGGCTTCGATTCTTCAATAGGGTCCCTACTAGTTCAGAGCTCAAGTTATTTTGTTAGTGTAACTCAAGAAAAGGAAGGGAAAAAAATGAGGGTTGCAAAGTCTCAGGTATGGCAGCCTTGTAAGAAGAAAAGGTTTTGATAGTTGGTGTAACTAGACTGTAGAGAGAGAGAGAGAGATTGAGAGTGGACAAGGAGCTATTGGGAATCGGAATTGTAAGGACAATACGAGAAGATGACTTCGCGTTCGGGATTTAGCAATGGCACGGTTCGAGTTGGCAAGTACGAGTTGGGTAGGACTTTGGGAGAAGGCAATTTCGCCAAAGTTAAGTTTGCGCGCAATACGGAGACTGGTGAAAATGTGGCCATCAAAATTCTTGACAAAGAAAAGCTTCTCAAGCACAAAATGATTGGTCAGGTAAATAAGACGGTGCTATATATATAATCCATACTTTTGAATCACTTCCTTTTTTTATTTTTTAAAGCATAAACTTAGATGATTGGAGATTCTTTGATTTCACGTATGTATATGTAGATTGCCTCATCATAATCTCAGGTCAATTTTTTCAAAATTACGTAGTGGTTTCGATTTTTTTTAATTTAATTTTTCAAGGATGCTTGCTTGATTGGACTTCATGATGCGCCAGAACTGGATCCGAATTACAAGTTGAAATGTGGAGGAAGATGAAAAAGTGGGGTCCCACTTCTATAGGGTCAACGTTGCAAGAGTAGGGTGCACCCCTTCCCATCTTTCTCTTCGCTTCATCTGAAAAACACCAAAAGTTTCCTGTGGGATCTAATTCCATGATGCGCCTCCTACAATTTTCTTGTTCAGGATACTTGGTAAAAGTCATATTTTGCAACAGTTACCCGCGTCTTAACTTTAAAAAAATGTTGCTTGTTGAACTTTTCTTTCCACCTTCTCTCTGTTCCCCCCCCCCCCTGAATTGGGAATTAACTCACTGTGATATATAGTAAATAATGCAATTATTGTTTTTTTTTAATTTTCCATAATAATGCTACTCATTGTTATTTTATTCAACTTCACAACAATCACCACTGATTGTATTCTATATTTTGACTTTTGACTTTCTAGAAGCCTTATCTTCTAATATAATTTATTTTACGATGAAACATATTAGTTTTTTTGACACATTCATAAAAAATTACAGTCATAATATTGTATCTAATACCAAAGATTTTCATCCAGCTTGAAGGCTAGATCATTTGGCTTTTTTTAAAAAAATAATTTAAATTAATATTGTTGGCCTTTAAATAAAGTTAATTCAAAATTTCAAATTACATAAATTCAACCTAGTGAGACAAGGCTTTGTTGTTGTTGTATACAATCAAATATCTTCTTTTAATATAAAAATTAACTAGTGTGCGCAGTGATGACTCATGCTATTCATAGCTTATGGATAGTGTCATTCTCTTCAACTTTTATAGATGCATTAATAATTTTATTTATGACATTGAGTGTAGAATGAAATAAAATAAAAAAGGTATTGAATTGTTTAATATTGATCTGTTTTTGTTTTAGCCAAAATATTCCCATTCAGTTAGCCTCTTGCCAAAAGGAAACAAAGAAAAGAAAAACCTGGAGCTTCATGTTGAGAGTATCTGACGATGTGATTTTCCAAAAGAAATCTGTAAACAAGAATGGCATATGTTCTTAACATTCAAACCATTCATGTAAAAGCCATATCCAAGTTGGCAAGTGTTCAAATCCAAACCCTTCTCAGATATGCGTTTTTAGTATATCAGTTGATTGATGTGTCTGTTCGTTATGTAATGTCTTCTAGACTTCCAATATGTTGTAGTCTATGCAGATGGCTTGGTTTTTAATTTGTAATGGCCCTTAACTTTGGAGCTTAAGAAATAGGTGAACTCTGTACATAGACATGTACAAACTTAAAAAGATAATGTTTCAACGAAGACAAAGGAACTATGTTATCCTTTAGCTTTAAGGAGGGGGAAAAAGAGAAGAAAAGAAAAGAAACTTGCCTGGTATACTTGGTAATATTTATGAGATGGTGCTTGTCATATTTGTGATACTGCTTTAGTTTTGTTTCTAATTGGTCTTTTGTCAGACAAGTTAATACTTTTATGTTCATTTCTAGCTAGTTTGTACAACTTCAAATATAGTTAGTGTAGATTTTGGGCTTGAATTTTAACTTGTCATGGCCATAAGAATCCGAGCTCACTAAAAAATCTTGGAAACATGAACGTTCTGCTCTTGCTTAATATTCTATTGTCTGTCATTATGCAGATAAAACGAGAAATTTCAACGATGAAACTGATTAGACATCCAAACGTCATACGTTTGTACGAGGTTAGAAGTCAGTGAATTATCCCCTCCAAATATGATTGCAACTTTGCAAATTTTTCACTCAGTCAAAATCTATCTTGCTTCCTTCTTAATTGTAGTTGATTTATGACAGCATTCATGATGTAGGTCATGGCTAGCAAAACAAAGATATACATTGTATTGGAATTTGTGATTGGCGGGGAATTATTTGATAAAATTGTAAGACTGGTTTGCCTTTGTATTTTCTTTTGGAGGCAATTCAAGTCCAATATTAACACAATCATGTTGTATCTTAAGTTTTATGTACGTTATTTTTATTTTTTTGAGACAGGCAAGCAAGGGGAGGTTGAAGGAAGATGAGGCCAGAAAATATTTTCAGCAGCTTATATGTGCTGTGGATTACTGTCACAGTAGAGGTGTTTTCCATAGAGACCTAAAGGTGTGTCTCACGTGTAACACAGTTGCTCCATCTTTTTAGTTTACTTCTTTTTCCATCTTTTCATGGAAGAAAAGGGGAGACAATGAACCTATAATGATATCTTCAATAATGCATAAATTAATTACCTAAAATATATTGCATAAATTAATTGGATTTCTTAATCAGTTCTGTTCCTTATCATGTTGAAATGACATAAATTAATTGTGCTATACCAACCTAACTTGATACATTGCTTGGCTGAACAAAGTAGCGATACAACCTTCCATAAAGCCTCAAGTGTTTCATTAGATTGACCAAACTATTGGATGTTCTTCATTTTTCTGGGTTGCTTCATTGAATAATGTAATATAAAAATGTGCTCATTGAGGTTTGCTATCCAACAAAATTTATGAGAAACTTGATATTTGGAGGAACAAATTGAAGGTTTGTAATGTTGTATGCACAAGAATTTTTTCTTAGTAGTTTATGTGCTTACCCAACATGAGGAAGGGAAAAGAGTGAGATCAAAGAATAAATAAAAGTAAAAAAAAAAAAAAACGGTTAACATGTTTTACTATATTTTTGTCTACTACAGCCTGAGAATCTGTTGTTGGATGCTAGTGGAGTACTTAAAGTATCAGATTTTGGATTAAGTGCGCTCCCTCAACAAGTCCGAGTGAGTATATTGAACGAGTCATTATTAAATTGTAACAATAATGTCCAAGTTGTAATTGATGACCATATTTGTATCAGGAAGATGGTTTGCTGCACACAACATGTGGTACGCCGAATTATGTTGCCCCAGAGGTATGGTAGCTTCTGCTACAAGTTACTATATCATTGTCTCATAGGCCTTTTCTTTCTTTATCTCTGCTTCCCTATTGCAGGTGATCAACAATAAAGGTTATGATGGTGCAAAGGCCGATCTTTGGTCATGCGGTGTTATTCTTTTTGTTCTAATGGCTGGCTTTTTGCCTTTTGAAGAAAGCAACCTGGTGGCTTTGTATAAAAAGGTGATTCTTGTTTACTCCCAGTTGAACTCATATTTTCAAAATGCAGTACAGTTGAACGTTTCAATGGGGAAGCGGAATTCATTTGCTAGAATCAGGTTTACTTTTGCAGTATCACTCGTGAATTCTAATTAAAATACCCATGACCTTGCAATTGGATCCTAAAATTCCATCAGAATTTAGTTCCAGTGTGGCCACACTAGGTGGTTTGCAGCAATTGCATCTAGGAAGTAGTGGAAGGGTATACTAGCTGATAAGAACCTTTGGAGGAACTATATTTTGAAAGCTAGCTTACAAGTCAATTTGATGGTTATGTCTAATAAGTGCAATGTTGTCCTCGATTAGTTTAGATTCCCAATAAATTTTCTAAGTTAAAGTGAGATAGGTTCAGAATAATAGATGCTTCATGTAAAAAAAGAAAGGTGCAATTGTGTCCAAACAGTTGTGTATTTTTTTCTGGAGGGGGTGGGTTATGAAGGAATCTGTTCTACCAATTAAATGTTATTTGAATTCCATCGATACTTTGAAGACCAGACATAAAAGCATTATAGCTTTTATTACAGTTATGCTCATTCAGCTCATTCAGGTTCTTTTTATAAGCAATAGTCTCTCACATAGAGTGCTTATTTTTATATGAGCAACAAGTTTTGTTTGTCTAAAAGTTTAATACAATTTTTTCTTTTTACCCATAATTAATTATATTTTTCCTTTTTTTGGACTCATTCTCTCTCGTATCTTTTCTTACTCATCCTTTTTAAAAATAAGGGTATACTTGAAAAATAATTACATCTTCATTAAATTTTGGTGTGTTTAACTAATTTTAACCACTAATTCATTTTACGTAATTTGATAGTTGTTGCTTATAAAAAGAATCAACGGAGAACCTTGGAAGGGGTGCTATATTTTGCTTTTGACTTTTTATGTTCATATACTGCTTCACAATGCACAAGGTTTCTAATTTGCTATGCCTCAGATATTCAAGGCTGAGTTCACGTGTCCACCATGGTTCTCTACAAGTGCAAAGAAATTAATTAAGAGAATTCTTGATCCCAATCCTGCTTCGGTATGCTGAATTTTGATTTTACTCATTTGATTTATGTGAAACAGTTTAGCCTTTTCTTTCAGCCTTGGCAGAAAACATAAACTTGATTCTTATTTTTTATGATCTAAAACAGCGAATTACAATGGCTGAACTCATTGAGAACGAATGGTTTAAGAAGGGATATACGCCTCCTAGATTTGAGCAGGCCAATGTCAGTCTTGATGATGTAGATGCTATTTTTGGTGATTCAACGGTAAGAGTTTTCGTTTACTTCTTGCTTGATTCTTAGAAAGATTACAATACCTCCTTCAATTTCAAAATGTGTCTTCATTTTTCATTAAAAAAATGTGCCTTAACTATCCTTAGGCCGGTTCATGATTTAAATCCTTTTGCCCATTTCTTGTAACACCAATGATGTAGATGCCTCCTTCAATTTGTTTTCTATGTCAAATAGCACTCTAGATATAACAAAAGGCAGCTCTCCGTTTAATTTGAGAAAATAAGCACACTTCAAATATTGAAGGATGACAGTGAAGTAGGATATTATAGTTTAAAAAGAAAATTGAAGGGGGATATTATAGTTTTTTCCTTTAACTTTTGTTGCCCATAAGATATAAAAGGAGAAGTGAGATCAAAAGTAAAATATGATTAACTAGACATTGATTATATCCTTTAATACCTTATTAAATATAATTACCCATTTTCTTATTAGTTCCTCCAATCCTTAATAGAAGATATAGTTCTGGGTTAAATTTCATCATAAAAATAAAACTCTAATCCACTTTTCTCTCTCTCAAATTTAGAGTCTTTTTCCCAAAGTATTCATATTTACAGAACAAGATAAGGGGTTTCCTTCTAATGGTAATCATGTAGAAATATGATATTTTAGGAAAATCAATCTATAATTATTACAAATAATTAACATAATTAATTTCTGTAATCTATTTAAATTAATTATTTAGATTTTATATTAAGGATCAAATGCAGTATTTATCTAATTGCCTTTCTATTTCTATCTCCACATGAACATACTCTCTCCTGATGACATATATCCTTGTCCTCTTAGGGTCATTACAAAATTGAAAGGTAATTTTTTTTTACTAAGTATAAATATTCTTCTACTAGAGTTAATCATGTTTAAGGCATTGTTAGATGCATATGAATAAGTACAAAATATTATAGTTTGGTACACTAGCCTTGGAGGTATCCATATGAAAATGGAATTGTATTCCCATGTGTTAAAGAATGTTTGGTTGGGACCATGGAATTGGCTTCCACATAGACGCCATTTCCACGTCCTCCATCCTAAAACCTTAATTTTTGTAATTCCACCTTTCATAAGTTCATTCCCCTCACCCTTAAGTTTCTACGAATGGTGACCTCCCCCACCGCCGGCAACCACTCACCCAGTAACGGGCTACTTCCATCTTGCAACCCATCATTAGATCTAGCTCACTGCGTTCACTTCACCGTCAAGTGTCAGCGCATGACCCCCTTGCGATCTTCGAAAATGGATCTCCAATTGCCACATTCACGAGCTTGTTCTTCTAACTCACAGCTTCAATCTCCCACCCCCGCTCTAGTACTTCATCTTCTTTCTGACATATATATTAAACTCGAAACCAGAAAAGGAGAGGGCAACAAACTAAAAGAGGAGGAAGAGTAGAAGGGGAAGAATGTTAAAAGTGACGACAAAACCAAAGTTCATGACTCTGGTTGAGGCATTGATGGTGAGTTGGTGGCTCATTCTCCATCTTTGATGGCGAGATCTCTGTCTTCTCACCTCCTTTGTCCCTCACCAGATCATCTTCAATTTCTTTTCTTTATCTCTTTTTCAATTCTTCCTCTTCAATTTTAAGCAAAGCATTTCCTTTTAATTCAATTCTCTGTTTGTTTATTGATTGGATTCCATGTTTGATTTGATGTTGAGTTGGGTTGATTTTTCGGTGAAGGGCAGTCACTTTTTACCTTGGTGAACGCAGGTTTAGATGTTTGAGGCATTGCAAGGTTTTTTTTTTTGTTGGAAGAAGGCATGTTTAGTAATTAAACATTCCAAATAGAAATTAAATAAACATAAGATTTGAACACTTTTAAATTTCATTTTCATCTCCATTTGGATATCTATATATTTATATTTCTATTTTCATTAAAATCAATTCCTATGTACCAAATAGGCATTGCTTGGAATGATTTTAAATTTTGTAAATATTTTTATAAGCGTTTTTTGAATTTAGAAGTATATCTTGTCTTGGTGAGTTTGAATCTAACTCACCTAAACTTTATTAAATAAAATTTATTCCGCTAGTTTTAATCTCCAATTGTAAAGTAAAACATGTATTTACCCTGAGATCTTGTATCTTTTTTATCAAATCATAATTGCTGACTCTAAAAGAAAAACAATTTGAAGACTAAATGGATATAAATAACACTTTAGCACTCTAAATATTCTTTCGGTCGAGGCCAATTGCACCCTATATCTTATAAGCCCATGTCACATCCATTGTTGAGCAACTGTACGCTCTACATCCATCCCAATTGGACTCATGCATGAGGATCCAAAATCTATTACACACAAAATGGCGTAGCTGCACTTATAATCAAACCTTCTTTTTTTTTTTTTTTTTTGCCATTATAATCAAACCTATTGCACATTATACCAAAATTAAAAATTAGTGCACACTAGAAGGTCATCTTTGTACCTGAAAAAGGAAGCTCATCTGAATCTGTAATTAATGAAAAACTTGTCATTTGTGCATGTAATGGAAATCCAAAAGGCCGAAACCTATGAACTCTTCGATGGTTTTACCCGACCCATTTCTTTCTAACATTGTTACCCGACCCAGAAAAGTTACCCAACAACCTTTTTCGCCTCTGGTTGTCCTTGGCATTCATCGATAATCGTTTTGGTAGCCCTTTTCCAGTATCGTGGTCGGAACTCCTCCGACTAATGAACAATGCAAACTGTTCCGGTGAGCGCAGCGTAGTTTGCATGGGTGAGGTGGAGGATCTTTGTGGAGTGTCTCGGCCCAGAAATGGTTGCGAGTTTGTTCGTGGCTGTCTACCAATGAATTGATGGAATCCCGCTGTAAATTCTACTGCTTAATGGCTCGACCTCAGGCAGAAAACAAGACGAATCAAAGAGTTGATGCATGTCTGATTTGGTCCCCGAAATAGTTCGGAACTTCGACGACCCATTAACGCTTGTGCTTTGTCGTTCACTGTCAAAATATGCTTCAGCTGTCCTAATTCAGTTACTTCCTATTGACTTTCCGGCCACCACCTGTTAAAGCGGTGGCTAGAAGATGTCATTAATGTGTATAAAAGGAGAAAAGAGAATAAAACTGTAAAATATGAGCCACGATTACCTCCTCCCATACTCTATTCCCAAACTATCCTTTTCTTATTATTTTCCTAATTACTTCCACATATCAATTATATGTATTCTAAGTTTGATCTCGATGTATGTTCTGGTGGTGTAGGATTCTGAAAATCTTGTCGTAGAGCGGCGAGAAGAGGCGCCAGCAGCACCTCTAACTATGAATGCGTTCGAGCTTATCTCTACGTCCCAAGGCCTCAACCTTAGCAGTCTTTTTGAGAAGCAAATGGTGCGTTTATTTTATCTTATCTATGAAACAATTGGCGTGCCCTAGGAAAAAGGACGCAGCCACCGACATAAGACTCAAAATTGTGAGAATGCTATGATACAATTAAACCTAAAGCGTCCATGTATAATTAATTACAGTGTTGCGCTATATCTATTGAGAGTGACCAACATATGTTAAATACTGAATCTTTATCATGGTTCATATAGTATGCTTCCTTTTATTCAATTAGGCAAGCAAATATATAGTTATGCAATGGATGAAGTATACGATAAACTAAAATAAAATAATTGCCTTTTGAAGGCCGCTTGACTTCTTCACCTTTCTTATTCCTGTCTTGCAACTAGGGGCTTGTTAAAAGGAAAACAAGATTCACATCCAAATGTTCAGCAAACGAGATAATTTCAAAAATTGAGGAAGCTTCAATGCCTTTGGGTTTTGATGTTAAGAAGAACAACTGCAAGGTAAAAGTACTACTGTTCCTGTTCCTGTTCCTGTCTCGAATTTGTGTTGTTTCATTTCTATTTTTAACCCACTTTGTACCACATTTCATTCTTTTGGCTATATAAGGTGCTCTGCTAATAAGCAACACAAATAAATGAAGCGCATAGTTTTTGCTGCCATCCATGGATATCTATTGGTTCAATCTTATTTTGCACAACTGCACACAGAAAGATATTATATTATTATTACTTGTTTTTGGTCCCATAAGAGATCAGTGAACTATCAATCTGGTCCTCTAGAGATCTGTTCTTTCAATTAATCACTCAATTCTGATACTTACAATGTTATTTGTGCCAAGTTTGCTGGCCAAAAATATCAAAAGTTAACGGTCTCTGAAATTTGTTATTAAATTTCTTACCAAAATAGAATGTGAAGGAAAGATTACATGCATGTTTAATGATTGAGTTTGAAAGAAATGGATCTTATAGGGTCAACATTTGAAAAAGGACTTATCTGTGAAAGACCAAAAATGGGATTTTTCTCATCAACTTTCAATGTCTGATTTCTAAGGTCAATATCTTTCTATTGGATATGTCCACTTCTACTAAGATCTCTAACTGTTCATCTCAGTTGAAGATTCAAGGGGAAAAAACTGGACGCAAAGGTCATCTATCTGTAGTGACTGAGGTAAATGATTCTCAAGTGTGTCTTTTCTGATATTCAAGGGTGGAAGTCAAGTTTGACTGTAATCAGGATCAAGATTACATATAATTTTGATATGTTTTCTGTTCATTGCATGGGGATATTCTATATCATTTTTTTCCCCAAAAGAGACCAATTACTCAAAAAAAAAAATTTTTGATTTTGTTACTTGAAAAAGTATACAGAGTCCACGTGTTCAAAAAAATATCACTCCAATGAAAAGTAAATATAATTGTAATAGATGATTTAGTTTTATATTTGATGTCACACGAATGACTCGTGAATAAGTAGTGGTAGATGATTCTAGTTTTACATGGTTTGTTGATTCTAAGGGTTCTGTTTTGACTTCTATTTTTCAGGTCTTTGAGGTGGCTCCTTCACTTTGTATGGTTGAGATTCGCAAAGCTGGAGGAGATACTTTGGAATTTCATAAGGTGAGATTCATTATGTTTACTTCCCTACTAATTATTTGTGTTTGCCTGTCTGAGTGAGAGGTCTTGGTGAACAGATGCCTCACCTCAAAAATCATAAAATTGTGTGTAATTTTTTGGTATGATATCATCCCATCTTTTGAAAAAATAATATTGAGGTTTTGTATTGTATCCTCATATCACTTAAAAATTTAAACCCTTTGGAACCACCATGTTAATGCCCCCTCTGGCTTTAGGATCCTGGTTTCAGTATTGTATTATAGTAACTTCTAATTCTTTCGCCACGATATAATAGAGAAGATAGCTAGGAATAAGACAGGTACAATAAGAGAGTAAGGGGGATAGATAGGCAGTGAGAACAAAGAGAAGAGAGAAGAGAAGACAGAACTTGGAATCAAAATTACATTCATGAAATGATTCAGCCTGCTTACAATCAGCTACTCAAGCAACTATAGCCCACAATGATGGATATTAACCACCAACAGCCACTAACTAACACCCCTTGCATTATTAATATTGTGTCAATGCTCCCTCTCCCAAAGTGCCTTGCCCCAATGTATCAATACCTTATAAAATCTAAGCTAGAAACATTTTTGAAATCAAATAGGGTCAAGGTCCATTTTTCACCTTGGCCATTGTCTAAGTTAAATTTGGCCATTAGTTGACTAAATATGCTTAGTTTGCAAGTTAGGTCCACGTCTTCCATGTCAATTTTTTTTTTTATTTTTATGTGACGGGACAAATTTGTTTTGGAAATTTTTACTTGCATTGGGTAATTGAAATTTTTTTTAGTTCAATATTGCCCAAGGTCATCTAGATAAATTTGACCATTATTTGATCAAATATGTGAGTTAACAAGTCTATATATCATCAACTTCATTTGTTTTTCAAGTTAGATTTGTAAAATAAAGACAAACTTGAAAAAAAAAAAAAATGAATGTATCCCACATGAAGGGTTGGAAAAAATCTCAGAGGTGCCTACATATCTCAGCATCACTGGAGTATGAAGAAGATTCGATCCATGGATACAAAACATTGAGGGAGATTGACAAGAACAAGGCGGTCGACAATCCTTTGTAATTGTGCTTACATTTTGATTTTTTTCCAATCGTTCATGCAGGAAGAATTTTTTTGCCTGATTTAAAAAATGAAGTGGATGACACATAGACCTGCTAGCTTAACACATTTGATCAACTAATGGTAAAACTTAATTTGAATAATGGCCAATGCAACATTGCTAGAATTTGAAAACTTTCGAAGTGACGTTGTATGCAAAATAAACTTTCGAATACCTTGTGCTCTTGAGTAAAAACTTCTATGCAAAATTTACACTTTAGCCCAAAACAATAAAAAAAGACATGCTTGACATGTGGTTGCAATTGGAAATTGTGCCCTAGAGACAATTATTGTGTTCTAGTATGTTAATTAATGAATTGTTTATTTTTTTTATTATCATAATCTTTGCATGTTTTGTTATGATAAATTGTTCTTAAATAAATTCTAATGATTATCATAAATGTCTATGGTTGATTATCTGCGCGTGAGCAAAGATGAAATAAGGCTATTATAATTTTGAAATGTATGGAGATACTAGTCAAAGTCATAGGCACTTATAAGAGTACAAGGTGTTGGACTGACTCGCTGTGAGATAGCTCAATGTATTCGTGTCATGAATTTGTCTCACAAACGACTATGTCACAATGCCTTTTGACTTGAGATCATCATGGATTCCTACATGAAAATCGCTCAGCTTTGACCTAGTCTAAAATCACTTTTGACCAAGTGATGATAAAGGCTATGTTTGGCTTTACTGGATTTCATGCAGAGGAATGTGAATGGTCAAGATAGGATTTGTCCCTTACATTAATAGAGAGATAGTGTTGGGCCCGTCGATGAGTGGGTATGAGAAATGTATGGTCATATCGTGATAGAAAGGTAGTTTCATCTCTCTAGTCAGACTACTCAGGGATCGAGAAAGCAATGGTTGGGAATATGAGGATAACGATCTTTATACCTCATCTTTAATTGGAATATCATATGAGAAAAGGGATATGTAGTTGTATGATAATTTATATTAGTTTATTAATCCTTATGTGAATTAGGTAGTTGTAATGTCTTGCTAAAAGTCACTTGCAACTGATGGTCTAGTATAGTCACTAGTCTATTGCCAACTTCATATGGGTCTACAAGGTCATACAAAATGGCTTAACATGATCTGAATTGTCCGTATTCATCAAATTGAAGATTCAGTGAATATTCTTGGAATGATATATTGTATATATAGTAAAATTCGTTTTATATATATATATATAATATTTTCGTGTATATATGTTACATGCATTGAAATGTAATTATATTATATACATGATAAGAATAGAAGAAATTTTGAATTTAATTTATGGAGATAAATTAAATCTTGATTTAAAAAATAAGATTTTGGATTTAATTTATAAAGATATATTAAATCTTGATCTATATTAATATCATATCTTATTTAATTTATGTAGATAAATTTAATCTTATTCTCGTTTGATTCCTTATTTAAATTAAATAAATTGATTAAATTGTATCTATTGAATAGATATAGATAAAACTATATTTATTTAATTTCTCGGATTTAAAGTTTCTGATAAATTTTGAATTTTAAAATAGACAATAGATTTCAAAATTCAAAAGGACATTCTTTATAAATAGATGGTCAGAGCTCTCCATTAGAAGATGATCTAAAACGAAAATCAGAAACTTATAAGAGAAATCGAGAGTGAGAAGTAGATCCAAGAATATGACCCAGAGCACGTGTTCATGTTGAAAACACCATTCGTGTGGATACTGGTAGAGGAAGCTAATCATAGTTGTTGGCTTCTTCAAATCAAGCAAAAGAGGAAAAGAAAACGCTTCAAGAAAGGTACTCTTTTTAACTACGTGATTTAAAAGCCTTCAACAAAACTTTAGAAGGGATTGGGAAAAATTTTAGTCCTCCGCGGTGCCTTCCAATCCCAATAGTTGTCAACTAAATATATTTGATCAACTAACAGTTAAACTTAACCTAGATAATTGTCAGGGGTACATGGCTATGGTTTGCAACTACCAAGACAACATTGAATGCAAAAAAACTTTTGTAGCAACATTGTTTTTAAAAAAAATAAAAAAGTTCTGGGATAAAAATGGACTGTAACCTAATCAAATAAATGGGAGATTACATTGTTAAAATTTATATAAGTGGACCCAAGATGCGTCCTCACCAACTTTTCTCTATACCATAACAGAACAAGAAGTTGAGCAGGATCCCATTGCTCACATCGTATTGATTTTTGCCATTGTAATTCAAAAGCCTGGTGACACATCATTGTGGGGAATAACAAGGGCATCCGTATTAAGGGCTTGTTCGCCAATCAATTTTCAAAAGCAATTTTACGCAAGCCGAGACAAAACTCTCTCACATACTTACCTCGGATTCTGTGAAACCATGGTTTGAAACCTAGGTTTTGTTACTTCCCAAACAAACCCTAATTCCCCGTTCTTGTCCATCTGAAATCGCCTCTTGGCCTACTGCAGTAGCAACAGCGGCTAATGGGTGGAAGAATAAGGGAATAGAGAGGATAGATAGGTAGAGATGAGAGAAGCGAGAACCGGAGGAAATCAAAATGTCATTCATAAAATGATTCAACCCATTTGTCTAACAACCTTAGCCCATCTATAGTGGATATTAACTATCAACAGCCACTAGCTAACTCCCCTTGCATTCATTTATATGGTATCACACCTAGCGAAAATTACTATTGGTAGGATATGAGATGAGGAACAATGAGGGTTTGATTCGGTATCTAAGGTTATCTATTAGGGTTTTGAATAAGGATATTTATCTATTAAAATTAGGGTTATTTACTTTTCATGTTCCGCATTCTCTTTATCTTTTGAGATTATGATTAAGATATGATTTGGTGTAGATTTAGGATTTTATTATTATTTTAATAATTCTTAGTGCTATAAATATAGCTAGGGTTTTCAGTTGTAAATTAGACTTGATGAATTGAATAACAGTCATTAATTCTGGCCTCCCCTCTCCTCTTCTCTTCCCTCCCCTCTCCCTCCTCTCTGTCCCCTCCTCCATCTGCATCTTTCTTCCTCCCCCTTCTCTATCTCTCCCCCTCCATGCTTCTTATTTTACATCAACTATTTAGTCTCAACTGTAAATACATAGCAATGCACTATTTACAAGTCTTGGATAGTGTGGTTCATTGGTGAGACCTTGCAATATCTGGGTGGCCTGCTAAAGTACATGTAATTTATACCTGTTTGACGCCTACAGAAGTTTGAATTTGAGGATCGGTTCCGTAGTTTTTAGGCAGCCATGCTTGCCTTGTTTGAAGCAAATTTCTTTCAAAACAGAAGTGAG
>QFDD01004707.1:0-17792 GCA_006871305.1 Vachellia collinsii | reverse complement strand
TTATACATGGAGAACATTTATTTTAAGCCCCAAAATATGGGAGTATATGATAGTTCTCTCTGTTTTTTTATTTGAAAAAAAGAAACTCTTGTTTACTGTTCAATGATGAGTAATTCATCAAGTGGCATATCTTTGACCATTATTTTATGTGGCAAATTGAATTGAATTTGGTGAAAACATCGAGTGCATCGCAATCTTCAAAGCAGGTCTCGTAATTTATGGACACCCCAATTAATTAAACCCTTCAACATCATCATTAATACCACTTGAAAAATATTATTCCCAAAATATTTTTTTTTGTAAAATTAATTCAGCTATCATTCACGTAGCAACTAAACTAATGCTACCTAATTAATTAATTAATTGATTAATGGATTTTATATATTCATTTTGTTCACATTATTTTGTAAAGCAATGAGTTTTGAAAACGAATCAACAGTGTGTCGCTTTCTCGCGCTATATTAATCATTTTAAGATTCTTGTCGAGAAATGTAACTATAGCTTCCAATGAAGTCTTAATATATAACTACTATTTCTTTTTATATGATAAAACTGCTCAATAACTCTTATCATCACAATGTTCCTGATTTCATGTTTTCTTGTATGGTTTTCCTAAATTGCTGAGTTCACCAATCTTTAAATTATACAATAGAAATAATTTCTGAAAATAAAGAATAGTTTCACCAAATAAAAAGTTTCATTTCATGAAACTGTAATGTATTAATGAAATATACCTTTTTCAACATCAACTTGATTTAAAATAAAAAATATTAAGAATGAAACCAAATTAAGGTGTATCTTACATTCTAACTTATTTTTTTTAGTAGAGCTCTAAAATAATTTTTATTGTGATTGTAATCTTAAAGTATTTTAAAAAGCAATTGTACCCTTTTTCTTCTAAAAACCAGAACGATGGAGCAACTTTAACCCTGCCATTACCTCTAAAAAGGGATATTGGAAAGTAATAATTTTTTACTATTTTAATAACATGAACAATGAACTACTTTTAACCATTTTTTTAAATTAAGTATAGGTGTCTCATACTAGAGGCAATTAAATTCAAGAAACTGTCAAATACTAAATGTGAATATATATTTTAATAAGGATTCAAATCTCATCTTACTACAGTACAAGGAACTGACCATTACCACTGAATCCAACTCTCATTAGTTACTTTTATTTATTTTTTAATTGTTGTGAAGTACTTCTTTTGATCCATATTATAGGTTAACTCTAACTACCTCACATAAATCAACAAAAAGTTATTGAACGCAATTATCTTAAAAGGGTTATCAAGTATTAAATGTCAATACTCCTTTGAGTGAAAATTTGACATTTTTTAATGTTAAAAAGATCAAATCACATTTGTTATAATCAAATAACTTATCTCACATTTTCAATTTATTCAACTTAATTAGGTAGTCCGGGCCCCCAAAAAAAAAACTAAATTAGGCAGTCTATTATTAACAATAGGAGGAGTATTTAAGTAAAAGTTTATCATTATCCATATTCCTTAACACCAATTAATATATACTATGAAAAAAGAATTTCTTTTTGTGGGAGATGGATTACAACTTTACTTACCATAAAGTTATAAAAGTACAGTTACATAAAGTGAATTTTTTTCATATACTTAACTTGTAGATTGTAAATCACATTAAAAAAATAACTTCTACTCATGTTTCAAACTACTAATGTGTATAGAATCAGGGTGAAGTGCTGTTTGAATTAAGCATGGGATTGGCATGTTCATTCACCTTTAAATTGGTCTGCCTGTCACACTCAACCCAATTGCTGCACTGGATTTTCATCTTTCTAAGAAGCGAATATGCCGCTTGCATGTGCGTGACTGGGGTGCGTGGCGAAAGCTGAGGCCTTGTGCGCTTTGCGCACCACGGCTCCTGTTAGCCATTGTGGCTTCAATTTCCTCATTTCCTCACTCTCATTATTGTCGTTATCTTCACAGCCAGCCATGTCTGTGCGCAGTATCGGTTTAGCTTAGGTGGAGAGCTGACAACAGATAATACTTTCACATTATATAGTTGCAATAATTAAGCCCCCTTCAATTAAAAATTCTCTCTTTCTCTCTTTCTCTCTTCTCTTCTGCTTTTGCTATGATACGTTTATGGTTCAGGGTTGTGCTTCTGCGAATTATCAGTCCCTTCCTTGTTCCTTCGCCCTCCTCTTCGGGTAAAACTGACACTAGATTGTTTCAAGCAAAAGATCCTGTTTTTCAGTGACCCAAACCAAATCGTTAATTACCGTTTCCCACACATTAAATATATGTGTTAGATCTTCTGGGTCTTACTACTCAGTGTTTCTCAGATTCGGTTTTGGGATTCTTTTTCAAATTTGTTTTCCGTCTGAATGGTTCCTGGAAGCTGATAATAAAGCCTGGTTTCATGTTGTGAGAGAGAGACAGAGAGAGTTCGAGGAAAGCGCGTATTTTCTGTGTTCAGGAAATTATCAGCTTGAAAAAGTGGAAGCAAGTACTTCGTACATTGCTTTATTTATACTGATTGATTGCATTAGATTTTCTAGGGGGTAGGAAAATTCTACTCTTCTTTTGGCTATTCGCTTTTTTTCGCTCTTCATACCCTTATCCTTGTCTCGATTGTTGCCTTTTCACTTCAACAGCTGTTTTTAGCTTGATTGTAAGCCATAAACTAGGTACATCTCTCTGCCAATTCATCTCTAAAACTTGTGGTTCTTTGAGCTCCTGGTGGGTCGAAATATGGAGTGCAAGAGGAATAAGAAGGAATGGCCTGAGTCAAACAATTCAAATGGAGCCACAACTTTTCCAGATGAGGTTCTGGAACGAGTTCTGAGTCTGGTAAAATCACACAAAGATCGAAGCTCTGTTTCTTTGGTTTGCAAAGACTGGTATAACGCTGAACGATGGTCTAGAAGTCATGTTTTCATTGGGAACTGTTATTCTGTGTCTCCTGAGATCTTGACCCGTAGGTTCCCAAACATACGTAGTGTGACATTAAAAGGGAAGCCTCGTTTCTCAGATTTCAACTTGGTTCCTCCTAATTGGGGAGCTGATATACACTCATGGCTTATGGTGTTTGCTAAAGAATATCCATCGCTAGAAGAGTTGAGGCTCAAAAGGATGACTGTGACTGATGAGAGCCTTGAGTTTTTGTCTCTGTC
Organism: Vachellia collinsii; assembly: GCA_006871305.1. Classification (NCBI taxonomy): domain Eukaryota; kingdom Viridiplantae; phylum Streptophyta; class Magnoliopsida; order Fabales; family Fabaceae; genus Vachellia; species Vachellia collinsii. The sequence continues at coordinate 14,636 of QFDD01004707.1, read as the reverse complement.
CTTTACCAATTTCAAAGCTCTCTCTCTTCTGAGTTGTGATGGGTTCAGCACCGATGGATTAGCTGCAATTGCCACTAATTGCAAGTAAGCATTATTTTTGAAGTCCTTTTTCAGAAAATATAGATTTCAAGATTCATTTCTGAGCCTTTGGGCTAATGCAATATTAATAAATCACCTGTTCATTTGATGCACGCGCGCTTTACTTTTCTTGTTTCATTAATCTGGTGATATTATTATTTTCATATGAAGATATGAAGATAACTACTCCTTGCTCTGGATATGAAGATATCAGTCACACTATTCTATAACATAACTCCTTGTTCAGTTTCTTTATTGATGGGACGTTTTACCTGTAATGCAACATTTGATGGATGTTTTTTATCTTGATATGACCATAAATTTCCCCACTTGTGTCTTGTCTAGAAGATGAAACAATAAGATGATAAAAATCCATATGGTTTTAGGCATGCTCGTGATTTACATTACTGTCAAAGTTGTGAGTTTCTTCAAGAGTCTCATATTTTGTCATTAGATATCACTGTTCCATGCTTTCATGAATAGTTAGAGAACTATATGAAATTATGAGATACAGATTACAGCATCTAATTGCGACACAAATAGAGTCCAATCAACTATAAAAGAATTGTAAGTTTTGACATATTCTTTCACAATGAGTTTACTTGAAATCGAATTGGAGTTTTTTTTTTCTCCTCTGGTTTGCTGGATGCTTCTGCTACTGTTTAGTGCTGTTGTCATGAATCCAGTGAGCCAACAAGGCGACATATTGATGTGCATATTCTTTATGTTTTATATGTTTATTTGTTCTCCTTATCTTGTGCCTTTTTTGTAACATCAACAGTATATTAAGGAATATCATCCACACAAACAAACCTCAAGTCTCTCTCTCTCTCTATATATATATAGTATGTGTGTGTGTGTATATTCCATCTCTTTTCCAAATTTTGAAGTGGTCAACTCATTTATCTTTTGACAAAGTTCCTGTTTAATGTAGTTGTAGGACAAATTGGTTGGTAATCAGTTAGTGAATTTTTGTGTTGGTTTTCACCGCAAGAGTAGGATTTTGGTGGTACTTGTAACTCATCACTTTATATGCTTCATTTTCCCTTCCTTTGGATATTGGATGGAAACTAGTTTTGTTGTATGAATTTGATTATAGAGTTCTCTTGTTACATTCTTCCCTTGAAAACCTAATTAGCTTGGAAATTACCATTTTGGAACTAGTGCTTTTGGATGGTGTGCACTGAAGTGAATTGATGCCTTTACTATTCAAGAATTGAACCTTTTGTAATCCATAGTTGAATTTCATGTTCCAATAAAATTTCATTATAGTATATAGTATCTATTGATTTGCAGATTTTTCTCCATGATTTGTGTATTTATTTGAGATTCTCCTTTTGAGCTCAATGCTTAATTGCCTATGATGGTGCTTAAATATCATTTCCTATTGGTGTAATCTTTGCAAATCAACTTTGGTGGTGGAAACGGAATCTCTCTATAAAGTTTTTCCCTTTTGGATACGCTGAAGAAAAAGCCAAAAGAGAAAAAAAGGGGGGGCTTCGTTCTGTATGATGTAACTTGACGATTGGGAATAATCTGAGTGGCAACATGGTAATATTCCTCAACTGTTTCCGCAAAAACTGTAGCTAAGGCCCATGGAATCAACTAATATTTATTCTTCTAGAAGGTAGCATTCCTGCTGGTGCAGCTAGATATGATAATTGGTTTAATTGAGTCATTTCATGTTGCATGACTCAGAATCTAGTTATATTTTAGCAGGTGTAATAAAGATGATATCACTTTTACATTTTGATTTAATTCTACAAGTCATTAAGTAAGAAGGGAAAAGAATTAATCAGGTTAAACATCAATTAGTTAGTGGTGAATGTTGGGCTTTAAAGGGACAATAAGAGCATAAAGTAGTTGTAGCTAAGATGAGAATGTTGATATAGATGTGTGGTCATGTAAGAAAAGATAAGATTCGTAATAAGCATACATAAATAAGAGTTGGAGTGTCATCTATTGAAGAAAAATAGTACAAAATTGTATAAGGTGGTTTGAACATGTACAAAGAAGGCCATTGAATGTGCTGGTGAGGAGAGTAGATGAAGCAGTGTTCTCTAAAAAGGGTGGAGGAAGATCAAAGAAAATACTCAACAAAGTTATTGAGCGGGATCCCTTAATCAAATATTTATCTAAAGATTTGGCTCTTAATAGAGCATAATGACGTTGTGTGATTCATGTAGTAAATTCCACCTAGTGGGATGAGGCTTGTTATTGATGTTTGTTGTTGCACTTTGATATAGGGAATCTGTGGAATGTTCTAGCAGTAACAATCTCGAATTGCATAATAATAGTCTACATGCTCTTATCTGATTGGACTTGTGAATAATGATAACTTGTCCAGCTCTAACTAACATGGCCGGTCACTGTTAGATGTAACTAGCTGTATATCTGTTAATGTGCGTTAGGGTTGATATCTTTATGGACTTATACAAGTAAGTGTTGTGCAACTTGCTTGTCAATTGTCTAGCTATAAAGCTATGCTTTGACATGGCACCTTCTGTGGGCTGAACAAATTTTTTAAAATGAAATTCACAAGTCTGTGTAAAACTTTAATGGTTCATTTAACTTCTTTCTATAACCCTCTTAATTTATGGACCCATTGCTGCATTTGACCCTTGAGCTCATGAGCTGTGTTCTGCTTGGTTGCAGGAACTTAACAGAGCTTGACATACAGGAGAACGGCATTGAAGATAGAAGTGGTAATTGGTTGAGTTGCTTCCCTGAGAGCTTCACATCGCTGGAAGTACTTAACTTTGCCAACCTGCAGAGCGATGTGAATTTTGATGCACTCGAGAGACTTGTCAGTAGGTGCAAGTCATTTAAGGCTTTGAAGGTTAACAAAAGCATAACATTGGAACAATTACAAAGGTTGCTTGTTCATGCTCCTCAATTAGCAGAGCTCGGCACCGGCACATTTTCACAAGAGCTGACAGCACAGCAGTACTCTGAGCTGGAAACTGCATTCAACAATTGTAAAAATATTCACACCCTTTCTGGTTTATGGGCAGCTACAGCACAATTTCTACCAGTTCTGTACCCTGCTTGCACATATCTCACTTTCTTGAATTTGAGTTATTCTACCCTTGATGGCGATGACCTTGCTAAGCTCCTTGTTCACTGTCCAAATCTTAGGCGCCTCTGGGTACGAAATTTCATTTGTCTTCTTTCATGTATAGTTTTTTCGTGCATAACTTTCAGAAAATAGAAATCAGCGTGCCTTCTCTTTCCCTTGCTATTAATTAATATGCAACCTAGCATTGAATTCAGTCTTAATTCCATTTGAGAAATCTAGCTTGATAAAACAATTGAACAGACACATGCTAACCCTTTAAAATGGTGATAGTACTTTTCAAAACCATTCTCCACACAAGTTTTAAGACACATCTGCAAAGATAGCACCAGAATGTTCTTTCTCGTGTGTTCCGGTTTTTCCCAGTCAGTATAGCAGTGTCCTTCTCTCTCACTCAACTTATTGATTAAATATCTGAAACAGGTCTTGGACACAGTGGAAGACAGGGGGCTGGAAGCTGTTGGATCATGCTGTCCTTTTCTTGAGGAACTGCGGGTTTTTCCTGCAGATCCTTTTGATGAAGGTATTGTCCATGGAGTTACTGAAGCAGGGTTTATTGCCGTGTCTAGTGGATGTCCAAGACTACATTATGTTCTCTACTTTTGCCGTCAGATGACTAATGCTGCTGTCACTACCGTTGTTCAAAACTGTCCAGACTTCACTCATTTTCGTCTTTGTATAATGAACCCTCATCAGGCAGATTACCTAACAGATGAGCCTATGGATGAGGCTTTCGGGGCAGTTGTAAAGACCTGCACAAAACTCCAGAGGCTTGCAGTATCAGGTTTGTTGACTGACCTAACATTTGAGTATGTAGGGAAGCATGCCAAAAATTTGGAAACACTTTCAGTGGCATTTGCTGGAAGCAGTGATTGGGGTATGCAATGTGTGCTGGAAGGTTGTCCAAAGCTGAGAAAACTGGAGATAAGGGACAGTCCATTCGGCAACGCCGCGCTTCTATCGGGTTTGGAGAAGTATGAATCAATGAGGTCGCTGTGGATGTCAGACTGCAATGTGACAATGAACGGCGCTAGACTGTTAGCCAAGGAAATGCCCAGGTTGAATGTTGAAGTGATAAAGGAGGAAGGAATTGATAACAGTAAAGCTGATAAAGTTTACGTTTACCGTTCTGTTGTTGGTCCAAGGAGGGATGCCCCTCCTTTTGTCCTCACCCTCTGAATGATACATGTACGGCTTTGAAGATCATGAAGAGCTTGGTAATCTCTATTTCCTGCTCAGACACACAACTGATGAACAATCAGTACACCAACGATCATATTAGAAGTAATTTTTTTTTTTTTGCCTTGTGAGTTACTGAAGTGGGCATATTTTATACTTAAGTCAGTATAGATATGTATGCAGTATGCATCTTTATTCTAGAACCAATTTAATTTTCATGCTGGCTAGAGTAATTGTTAGTGAGAGCCAACTTGGTATTTGATACCCTACTCAAAATGTTCTTCCAAGTATTTAAGATTCAATCTACTTTATTCAGAAGTTCTAGCACTAGTTTCAACTAATCCCATTCGCAAAAATTTTGTTTTTCAGCCTGTGGAAGATCTGATCCTAGAGGCACGGCCTCCATGCAGACACCAACATTGATGATCATGCCACAATAATGTATCTCTGACAATTTCTGTGACATTTGAAAGTCCTTCTATTGCTTACAGAGAACAACATCATTATAAAAAGAAGGAAATTTGAAGGAGGCTGATGTGATGGTGCTTGGTTGTCTCATTGAGGTCAATAATATCTCTAGCCTGTTGTGCTGCACAGTGAAGACACTTTTTCACCCTTTTTTAATTACCTGAGACTATATTCTTTTCCTTGAGCAGTATTAAGGATCTTATTTATTTAGGTTTGTACCTCCGTAAATGAAGACACTTGGTTGACAGATTAACATCCCAATGCAGAAAAGATAAACTTTCTCCTTCTGATTAGCTGCAAAAATCAGAGAGGTAAAAAAAGAAAAACAAAAAAGGTGTTTGATTGATCAGAAGATGCCATGGAGAAAAGTTGATCTCCTGGGACGTGTATGGTTGATCAGAATGTATTCTAATATTCCAGACAACTTAAAGAGCATGAATTCTCATTTCTATTATTTATGAAAGAAATGTTGAATAAATTCTCTGTTATTTGTCAAAGTTGTACCATTTGTCTTTGCCTTGAATGCCCTGTGGCGATTTCTTTTTCTTTTTTTTTTTTAATTACAAAGGCAAGCTAAGCTTAAAATAAGAAAAATGACACTACTAGATCAAAACGAGGGTTATGCCCCCTGTAAAAAACTGATCAATCAGGAGCTGGTCTTTGCAACTTGATAGAGCATGCACAAGAAGGTCCATCTGAGAGTTTTCAGGGGGAGTTTCTTTTGCTAGGAGATCAGCACCCGTCAGACTTTTCCTGGGTACATAATATAACTCTACGATCCAGCTTCTATAAAGGAAGTGATGAGTGGCTTCAACTTCGTGGCGCAATTGATGAGCATGCCAGCGATCCCTAAGCAAAATATTGATTGCTTCTAGAGAATCAGAGCAAACTTGGATGTTATTTAGCTGCAAGGAGCGACAAACCTCTAATCCTGTTTGGATTGCCAAAATCTCTGCTACAATGAATGTAACATGTCCAAGTGCTCTCCGAAAGCCCATTATCCAACGGCCTCGGTCATCCCTGATGAGCCCCGCACAAGCAGCCTAGTTAGGTGCCTGAACTGATGCATTGACATTCAACCTTACTGTCCCCTAGATGGCGGGGTCCAGTGCGTGTCTTTGACAGCGCTTCCCTGGAAAATCGTGTGAATAAATCTTCCCCCCGTTACATCTTCCATGAGGTGGAACATGCACTGTTGGAAACTTTCTTTTGTAAACACTCCTATAGAATCAAACATCTGCGTACATCTGATCTTCCATAATGTCCAACAGACATGCGCAAATATCTTCGACCATGGCCATCGCTCAAATCTCGCCTTTCCAGGCTGATGCATAGCATTCCATGCAAACCAATCCTACAAATCACAAGAAAAGAGAGCAGTATATATATTGGGGTTAAGAAACTCTTTCCAAACATCCCTCACTCTCTCATAATCTCGAAGGGCATGAATGACACTCTCCTTACAATGGCATCCAAAAGGACACTCTCCCGACATTGAGATCCATCTTCTGGCTCGAAGTGAGTTGGTAATATTCTCTCATGGGTTGCTTGCCACATGAAAAATTTTACTTTCTCAGGGACCGACCAATGCCAAATCTTATACCATAAGGGGTTGGCTACCTCATTAGTAGGCTGTGAAAGGAACGCATAAGCATAATTGACGGAGAAAGTGCCATCAAGAGAGCCCATCTAAAAGATCGCATCATCCCTATCATTGGACGGGGGATTTGACTGGAGAACAAGGCTGAGGATGTGAGGAGGAAGGAAGGCCGCCTACTTCTCGACGTCCCACATACCGCTAGGAAGAGTGAAGTTCGCAACTTTAGCTTCAGATTGAATATGCTCCACATTATGAGTAACAAAACTGATGAGAGGCTTATCCACTTGTGTCCATAGGTCCTACCATACCTTGGTGGATAGCCCGTTATTCACCTTCCTCCCAACTCCTGAGAGGAAAAGGTCCTAGACCTCAGTGATAGCCTTCCAAGTGAGGGAGTTAAACTTTCTCTTGGCAATGGTAGGCACCACTTGTGTCCCACAGTCATATTTGGATCTAAGGCAATTGACCCAAAGAGTATCAAGTTTGGTAATTAGCCCCCAATAAAGCTTCATAATGAAGGCTTTTTTGCAATTCAAGGTTTTTTATACCGAGGCCTCCACACTTCTTGTTCTTCATAAGCTGGCTCCAAGCTATGTGATGCATTTTCCTTTTATTTTCATCTTGGAACCAAAATAAGTTTCTACTAACATTTTCAATCTCCTGAAGGACCCCTTTTGGCAATAGGGTTTATTGCATTTGGTAGGAAGGGAGGGCTGAGATAACTGCTTTAAGGAGAACCCTCCTCCCAACCATCGTTAGGTATGTCCCCTTCCACCCTAAAAGTCTTGATCGAACCTTTTTTGTTATATGGCCAAAAGTCGACTTAGTCACACGCGAGTGAATGATGGGAACGCCAAGGTATTTACCCAAGTCCGTAGTAATTCCGATTCCCAACACTTGGCCCAGTCTAGCTGCTCTTACGAAGTTAACATTCTTTGAGAAGAATGTCTTTGATTTGGCCTCTAACTGCTCTATTGCAATTTCTGCTTCTAGCCTTCAGCTTCATGCTTCACATCCTTGATTCTTCCTTGTTCTTGGAATAGACTTTCACAAGGCAAGACTAATACATAAATATTATCATCAAGGAAAAATTTTCCGTGAAGTTATATGCCTAATAAATTTTTGAAAAAACAATTATCAGAAAGTAGTTTGTGAATTTTATAAACTTCATTTGATGACATGAATTTGGTAAATGACAAATTGATATTTGTCAGCGTTTTGAGTTTTACATATTTATAGGAAAATACAGAAATATTATTAAACATTTGAAAAAGAAAAGCCTTATTTGACAAAAATTACTGAAGCTTTTTCTCTCTGTACTTCACTGCATTGGCAATTATTCCTGGTCTATTGACAACTTTATATATGATATTGATTAGTTTACTTAAACTATTGACAACATCTGAACTGATTAGATTCTGATGCTGTTGTTTCATTTGTTGACAACTACGAATAGCATATTGATAATTCTACCATAATTAATGACAACTTTATATATGGTATTGACAACTGATTGAAACAGTGTTTTCTCAAATTAATTACATAAGGCTTGTTATCCCACATCTACCTAATAATATAGTTCAAGAAATAGATGTATCATATTTTTATTTTTATTTCCTTTAACATTCAAGTTACACCAATACTTCTACAAGACAAGCCGAGATTTGCCAAACTAACTAAATACTTCTAACTATATTTTCATCTTTGAAGTTTCTAACTGTGATTCAAAGTTGTCCATATTTTAAATGAACTTATCAATACTATATATAAAGTTGTCAATGGATCAGAAATAGTTGTCAATATGTTACTCTGTAGAAGGACATTGGTAAGATGAAATACATATTGTGAGAAGGATAAAAAAGTTGTCATTAATTATATTAGAGTTGTCAATACGCAATTCGTAGTTGTCAACAAACGAAGCAACAACATCATGGTGTGATTAGTTCAAGTGTTGTCAATAGTTTAAGTGAATTTGTCAATATCATATATAAAGTTGTCAATAAACCAAGAACAGTTGTTAATACGGTGAAGTATATGTTATCATTTCTGTCACAGAGAGAGAGAGAGAGAGAGCTTTGATTCTTTCTATCAGAGAAAACTTTTCTTTTTCAAATGTTTAACATCATTTTTGTTTTTTTCCACAAATATGCAGAACATAAAATGCTAACAAATACCAATTCGTCCTTTACCAAATTCATGTCATCAAATGGGACTTATGAAATTTACAAGCTACTTTCTGGTCATTTACTTTATATTTTTTCTTATCATTTTTTGCCCTATTGAAAATTAATTTTTTAATGTAGTTTACGGTTTATAAAGTAAGTAGGTGAGGAGAGTTTTGTTTCAACTTGTATAAATTTATTTTCTAAACGCATTTCAGACAAGCCCATTAACATTTTGAATTTTTTTTCAAATCCACTAACATAATTTGATTGAATGCAGTACTTGTTAATCATAAAAGTTTAAGTGCTATCTTAATTATTTAAAAAATTATTAAAATGTTAAAATAAATAAATTCAAATTGTTAAATGTAACAATGTTTTATTTTTATTAAAACTAGTTACTTAATACCATAATAATTTCACTACAAATTTAAGCATTTCTTTCAAAGAAAACTTTTAACAAAAACTAATTCAACTTTATGGGTCCAAAGTTATATTATCATAACATCTAATTAGAGGCCTTTGGCCTTTCAATATGAATTCTCAAAATAGTAGGGTTAAAAGTATGAATATCAGGGTATCACAAAACATAAGCCCTACAATAGCAATATACGACTTCTAACACATAAAGATAAGGAGGAGACTATACAATAATGATAGAACCCTAAGCCCCCAACACCTTTCTTGAAAGACTTGCTCAAGAATTATCACCTAAAAAAATGTTAAATCAACAAGGTGAAACAAAAGTTTCAACAACCAACAAACCCACTTACTAGGCATACAAGTGAGTGCTTGAGAGGTGTCAAATGGATAGATATGAAATAATCAAATTCTCACATACATATGCATATACATATACATATATATATATATATATTACATTTATAATGCATAAACATATATATATATATATTACATTTATAATGCATAAACATACATTAGAATCCACTAAATTCATTTCTATCATTCCTTATCTTCTCTGACTAAATTCATAGGTTAATACTGACTCATAGCACTAGTAGTTAACTCACAAGTACCGATCAAGTTATATGGATTGGTAAAATACACAGAGTACAAGATTGGAACATGGGTTCCCTTTCTAGATCACTAGTAGGGTGTTAAGGCTCTGTAATAAACAAAGGGCTAAATGATCAACCAGTGTATACTTGAAAACCTACCACCTTATCTCCTCAAATGTACCATATTCACCACATTATCTTTTCTGTAATATACTCCCTTTAAGTCAACCACCACCACTCACTCTTAAATTGTTATTTGTCAAATTTAATTACATACATATACAAATCATATCATAATTTTAATTTAGTAAAAATCCACATTTCTCTTTTCTTTTCCTTTCCTTTTACATTGAATAACTTCATATATTTATTTCTCAACAAGTTAAATCCCATATGACAAGTTTATAACAACATAATAATTCCAATAATATAATTCCATAGCTTCAAAGCATTTCAGTATGATGTTAAGTGTGAAAATCACTTACAAACATGTCACAAACATGCATAATAAGTGAAAGTTGATTACCTCACACCAACGCAAGCCCACAATACCATAATAATTCAAAGCCCAAGCTCAAGCTACCCAAAATCATCTTGCATTAACTTAAATAAACTCATTCTCTAAACACATTTCCTCAAACAATTCCTAATATTCATAATTTCTCGTAAATCTCAAATACAATGCCTTCCATAATCAATATAGGTTTCAATGAACTAAAACAAGTTATGAAACTCAAATTTAATATGTAAAAATATTACATTTATCTCAAATAATAAACTGATTATATATAAAAATTATTTTTAAATTCTCAATCCATCCATTATAAAAATATAAAATAATTAAATCATACTATTATTTTATTTTTACAATCCTATAGTCGTCATTTATCGTTAAAACTCAAAACTTGATATAAACCCTAAATCAAAATTTTGCTTTATTATTTAAAAAAATTATATCATTAGATAGATTTAAATGAGTAAAAAAAATTTTATGAAAAAAATTTAATAATTAAAAATGGTTTTAAATATCAAAATTAGTTCTGAAATTTGAAAAACTTCAACAATGCCAGACAAGCGACGCGGGCAGAGGAGAGAGAATAACTGAAATAAAAAGAAAGGCGGCTCACTCTCATGACCTAAAAATAATACTTTGGATAAATTACGCAGTAAACCCATAGATGAAAATTACAATAAATACCTCATTATCATTTTTTCCCATTTCCCCCTTTTCTTTTATCTTATCATATATATATATTTATAACATATATTGGAGTAAATCCATATTACTTCAATAATCAAATGATAAATTTTAATTATCATGGAATTATTATTTTCAATGATACTCAATTTTAAAGATTTTAGGATCACATTAAATCTCTCCAAAAAAATTTAAAATTGCGATAAAAGAATATTTTAAAAAGTATTTTATAAAATACTAAATCTGAACCATTCGAATTTCAATCCAACAATTGAGGAATTGACGATGGAAAGTGGAGAGGAAGTGTAGGGAAATGAAAGTTGAGAGAAGTCCAATCCAAATATTCTCAATACCGGAGTTAATAGAACTATGAAAAAAAATTGTATTAACATTTTTTAGACGTCAAAGACAATATTAAACCAAAATTAATTCTTAAGGTCAAGTCAAATCTTAGGGGAAAGCTTCAGTGAATAAAATGGGCTTTTTATGCCTTCTTCTTTTTAATCTTTTGCTTCTTCTAAAAATAATTTTCTCAAAGAAAACCCTCACTCTATCATAATTAACTGCCCTAAGCAAGTAGAACATTAAAACAAGTCTTTCAAATATTGCAACTTTGTACTTTCCACACCATTATTACCCCCATGCTTAATATCTGTATGGCCCACTTTCTTTAGAACTGGCCCTACTATCATCATCAATTTTGCTTCACAAATCTCATCATCCTACTCAAATTCAAAGCCATAACAGCTTCAAGAATCAGGTTAGGCAATAGGTCCATTTTCTGATATGCATGTTTAGTATTTGATCATGCAACAATTTATTAATTGTCTATGAGCGTGTACTACTACTTCTCTTACCCCTTATACATAAATATCACTATCTAATGAATCATGGCACAGCGTAAGTACACTTATGGTAAGCCATCCTAATCGCATTTGTAGCTAATAATTGATCATAACCGTATCAACCTTTTGGTCATGCAGGACCCATCACATGATCTCTCGGAGGCACATCATTTTCTTGCAGTATAAGTTGTACAAACAGAAATGCACTATCTCCACCTGGTCACAGTCATTATAACGATGATGATGATGATGCTAATTAATGGTCAAAAACAGTGAAAGAGACTGGGTTTTCATTCAAATAGCTACACCTGTTGTTTCAACTCATCAAGTTCCAGTCACTATTTTTAAGCTTTTCTTTTTGCTGCTTTGGACTTCATGCTTCATGCTTGTGTCAAAAACAGTCCTAGTAAAAGGAGGAGAAGGGGAAGAACAGGGAAGTAGGAAAAACAAGAAAATTCCAAGATGTTCTCTGTTTATATTACTTTAATTAAACTAAGCTTTGAGTGATTAGGAATGTAATTATGTTGACTTTAGGGGTTAAGCATATATATAATATAAGAGGGACCTTAGTACAGTATTTAATGTCCCCATGTGAAAGTGATTATAATAAAAGAGACACAGTAATACCTAACAGCAGAGACTAAGTGTGGTCGGTTTCATCTCCACCTGTTTTGGCTTCTAAGGTTTCTGTCAATTTTATGGGGTCCTAAAGGCATAGGGAAGATTCCATATACAACAATATCATATGATAATGTCAATATCAATGAACAATTCAATCCAAATAAGCCCCTTTCGTGATTCAAATAGAGGTTGAAAGCTTGAAGATTCTCAAATCTGATCCCATGTTTTTAGCTCAATGAAGATAAAAATTATATCAATTTCAAGCAACATGCTTAAGAAAAGGCTAATAATAGGGACTATATATCATATAATGTCAATTTTATTAAAATAACAATCTTTGGCATAATTTTCAACTATTTTCCATTGCTTAATCCCCAAATCGATTCATAATGACAATTATTGCTCCTTTTTTTTGTTTTTGTTTAAATAAGCACCCATCTCCAGTTATAGGTGGAATGATTATTATATGACCCATTTCTTCCATCATACAGAACTACTTCAAAAACCATACAACCTTATCAAGCAATCTCCAACTTCATTGTTTTTACTCTTTTTTTGTTATATTGGTTAGGAATCATCTTGCCCCTCCGAGCAAAAGATATCGTTTAACATTTCTTTTTCTCTTCAAAGCTAAGGTATTTTCAGACTTTAGCTGCAACCTTGAATTTCACTTCTTCCATACTCAAAGGTAACAAAGTATATTGCTTTTGCTTATGAGTGGCATTCTCCACCTAACATATCAAATGGGAAGGAAGAAAGAAAGAAGAAAAATAGCAAACAGTTAGAAGAAGACTTGAACATTAATCCTATTGGTCATGCAGCGAATATTGAACTTCGCCAGCTGACACAACTAATGATCCGTGATCATTATTACTACTGGTTAACTTTCAAACCACAATATACTGTGAAGAGGAAGAAGCCATAGGCAACAGAATTTGAATTTTTGGCAACCCCTTTGGATGATAAATAGTAACTTCGGAATTGGGATAACTCAGATGGATGAGACTAGCTAGGACAAGAGAGCAAAGGACCCATGTTGTCTACAGTGAAATATAAAAGCTAATATAAAGTGAAAGGAAAATGTCAAGGTAAATTTGATCTGTAAAGAACAAATAAACTATGCTAAGAAAACAGACAGACATGTTTTAACACATTTAACAAATTTATCGACATGTTTTTATGGAACGGAGTTATTTAAAGAAATGTATGGAGGTTGGCGTTTTGTGCAAGATACGGGCCCCTCTGACCCCTGGGTTGAGGCATGTGCAAAACTGCATATAGCAAGCAATTATGCTTTATGAGGAAGATATAATATTTTCAGGGGAATTACTATAAAGTCCCATACAAAAGAGTTAATATCAGAAAGTTCCCAAGAAGTGGTCAATACGAGTAACTTGAGTTGTCAATGATAACTGCTTAAATTGTCAATGAGACCTTTTTGATACTAATTCTCTTAGATTAGACTTTATAGTAATCCCCCTTAATATTTTCTAACGGGGCCTTTCCTTTTTTCTTACTACTATTTTAGCTTCATGAATTGAGCAGCTTGGCACAGTGACGACACCAAAGGCTCGACCTTTTTTTTTTTTTTTCTTTTCAGATTTTGCACCAAACAAGCGTATTTTACTTTTACTCAGATGACTCTATACCTAAGGATTGGTCTATGCAAGGCCAGTAGGCCACGTTACCCAAAAAACACAAAAACAAAAAGAATTAGAATCCCTGAGCAGCAGAGTAATGAGCATTCTTATTTTGTCATTTAATCAACCACTGTGTGCAAAGTTTATAGTGTATCAGAATCACATCACGGGTCATTCAAAAGGGGGAAAAGTTTCCCAAATATCTCATTGGTCCTGGGGACGTGTACCAAGGATTAAAACGAAGTGCCGTGGATAGTCTTTACCGCGCGAAATTTCCCCCCATAAAATCCTGCAGAGTTAATGGTGTTGGGGGCAATAAATGGTCAATATCTTCATGCTTTTCTAGGGATTGCAATGACAAGGGGCAGCTTTACTCTTTTGCTTTGGACCTGCCTGGCTCTCTCTCTATCTCTCTCGTGAACCCGCCTTGTCTACTACACTAGTTACTTGCTCATCTAATGAAATTATAGGATGAAGAACGATGCTCACTTTTTAAGATACGGGCAGGGAAACACATGATGTGATTGAGGATTTGATGATCTTGCGGCTGAAATGCCATTAGGAAAACCTCTGTTTAGTGAGGACGAAGTTATTCCCCTTTTCAATTTTCATTTTTTTGGGGTTTGTTGGGTAGGGAAGCTAGCAATGCACAAAAAGGGGATGAAAAAGGAAGCAACTTTCTCTGAATTAGTTAAGAGATTTATTGAGTGCCACTTCCAATGCAAAAGGTGGAGAGAGGGGGGGGGGGGG
>QFDD01004706.1:0-15272 GCA_006871305.1 Vachellia collinsii | reverse complement strand
CTCTCTCTCTCCTCTCCTTTGCCTCCGCCGATGATGCGGCTTTCATGTCCAAGCTCGCTAAAGCCCTCTCTAATCCCTCTGGCTGGTCCAGCAGCACCCCTTTCTGCAAATGGGACGGCGTCCAATGCGACAGCTCCGGCCGCGTCACCTCTATCAAACGTGCCTCCAAGTCCATTTCTGGCCCTCTTCCTTCTGATCTTAACTCTCTCTCAGCGCTAACTTCCCTTTCTCTTCAGAACAATGCCCTCTCCGGTCCTTTGCCGTCCCTGGCAAACCTCTCTTCGCTTCAAACTGTGTTCCTTGACTTCAACAATTTCACCTCCATTCCTAACGGTTGCTTCCAAGGGCTCACCAGCTTGCAGACCCTCAGCTTGAGCAACAACGCCGCCCTTGCACCCTGGACGTTTCCGACAGACTTGACTCAGTCTTCGAATCTGGGGACTCTCGATCTCGGAACTTCTAATCTCGTGGGCTCTTTGCCAGATATTTTTAATTCTTTACTGAGCTTGCAGAGTGTGCGCCTTTCTTACAACAACCTCACCGGTGGGTTGCCTGCCTCGTTTAATGGATCTGGAATTGCAAAGTTATGGCTTAACAATCAAGTCACTGGATTATCCGGTCCAATCGACGTGTTATCATCGATGCCCCAGTTGTCTCAGGTTTGGCTTCAGAAGAACCAGTTCACAGGTCCCATTCCCGACTTGTCCAATTGCAAGAGTTTGGTTGATTTGCAGCTTCGGGACAATCAGTTGACCGGTGTAGTCCCAGCCTCTCTGATGACTCTCTCGAGCTTGCAGAACGTTTCTCTGGACAATGATAAGCTGCAGGGCCCGATGCCTGAGTTTGGCAAAGGCGTGAAGGCTACTTTTGATGGGAACAGCTTCTGTAAAAGTAGTCCTGGATCTTGTGATGATCGTGTCACGACGTTGCTTGAGATCGCTGCAGCTTTTGGATATCCGGTTAAGTTGGCAGATTCATGGGATGCCAATGACCCCTGCGATAATTGGCTTTTCCTTGTGTGTACAACTGGAAAGATCACCACGGTGAATATGGCGAAGCAGAATTTTG
Organism: Vachellia collinsii; assembly: GCA_006871305.1. NCBI lineage: Eukaryota > Viridiplantae > Streptophyta > Magnoliopsida > Fabales > Fabaceae > Vachellia > Vachellia collinsii. The sequence continues at coordinate 14,204 of QFDD01004706.1, read as the reverse complement.
GGGGAACAATCTCACCTGCATTTGCAAAATTAACGGATTTAAGGAACTTGAATCTGAGTGGCAATAATTTGACTGGCTCAATACCAGAGAGCTTGACAAAATTGCCTCAACTTGAGATTCTTGATGTATCTAACAACAATCTATCTGGAAAGGTTCCTAACTTCTCATCAAAGGTGAAGCTGATAGATACTGGTAATCTTTTGCTTGGAAAAACTAATGGTTCCGGAGGAGAAAATGGAGGTAGTCCTACAATAAGTTCTGGTGATATTTCACCGGCTGGAAGTCCATCTGTAAAGGGAACTAGCACTTCATTGTCATCTGGTTGGATTGCGGGTATAGTCATTATTGTCCTATTTTTTGTGGCGGTCGTGTTGTTTGTCTCTTGTAAATGCTATGCTAAAAATCGTCCTAAGAAGTTTGGAAGGGTTAGCAATCCTGACAATGGAAAGGGAGAGGTTAAAATTGATATGTCGGGTGTTTCCAATGGATATGCTGGAGTTCCCAGCGATTTACATAGCCAGAGCAGTGGCGACCGTAGTGAACTTCATGTTTTTGACGGTGGCAATGCTACAATTTCAATTCAAGTTCTTCGCCAAGTAACGAATAATTTCAGTGAAGATAACATTTTGGGCAGGGGAGGATTTGGAGTTGTTTACAAAGGGGAATTGCATGATGGAACAAAAATTGCTGTGAAGAGGATGGAATCTGTTGCAATGGGGAGCAAAGGATTGAATGAATTCCAAGCAGAGATTGCAGTGCTTAGTAAAGTCAGGCACAGGCATTTGGTTGCTCTTTTAGGATATTGCATTAATGGCAACGAAAGGCTATTAGTTTATGAGTACATGCCTCAAGGCACACTAACACAACATCTTTTTGAATGGCGTGAGAAGGGGTGCGCACCTCTAACATGGAAGCAAAGGGTAGCAGTAGCTTTGGATGTAGCAAGGGGAGTGGAATATTTGCATAGCTTAGCCCAACAAAGCTTCATTCACAGAGACTTGAAGCCTTCAAACATACTTCTAGGTGATGACATGAGAGCGAAGGTTGCAGATTTTGGGTTGGTTAAAAATGCACCTGATGGAAAGTATTCTGTTGAGACACGCTTGGCTGGAACTTTTGGGTATCTTGCTCCTGAATATGCAGGTCGGAAATTTCAGCTTGCATTTTATTTTTAAGGTTTTTATTTTTCACTATTCCGGTTATAACTTTTGGTACAGCCTCAGCTTCATGGCTTTTATTTGGCAAGCCTTATATATTTTAGTCAAGGAGGAAAAACCTTAACAACATTCGGCAGGAAAAAGAATTCATGCTTGACTCCTAAATAATGTGGCTTGCTGTTCTTTTGACTGCTGCTCCGTGATTAGTTCTTTGCATTTCACTTGCGTTTCATGAATTATTTTTAGCTGCATTGTGCGCCATACGATTATCCTTGGCAGATTGCTGAGGGAATTTTATATTAATGTGCCATACAAGGTTACATTTTTCATGATACATCCTGATTTCCTTATGACCATGCCTTTTTATTTTTTAATGGAAAGATGAATCAATTCGGCCAGCATTACAATTTGTGCATTGTGGCACTCATCCTGTTCACTTCTTCTATGGTTTGAGAATGTATATTTTTCTTTTGTATGACTATGATATTATCCGAATGTATAGTTGCACATATTTAGCCAGGAAAAAAACACTGATGTTCAAAATTCCTTTACTTGCAATTGACGAATTTCCTGTTTTTGTTGTCAGCTACTGGAAGAGTGACAACCAAAGTTGATGTTTATGCATTTGGGGTTGTTTTGATGGAATTGATTACCGGTAGAAAGGCATTGGATGACACTGTCCCAGATGAAAGGTCTCACTTGGTTTCATGGTTCCGTAGGGTTTTAATTAACAAAGACAACATACCTAAGGCTATCGATCAAACTTTAGACCCTGACGAGGAGACGATGGAGAGCATATATAAGGTTGCTGAGCTCGGAGGGCACTGCACTGCTCGCGAGCCATACCAAAGGCCAGATATGGGCCATGCAGTGAATGTGCTGGTTCCTCTTGTAGAGCAGTGGAAACCATCTAATCACGAAGAAGAAGAAAGTTATGGAATTGACCTTCACATGAGCCTACCTCAAGCTCTGCAAAGATGGCAAGCCAACGAAGGCACTTCTGCAATGTTTAATGACATGTCCCTCTCACAAACCCAATCAAGCATCCCCTCTAAACCTTCGGGATTCGCAGACTCCTTCGGTTCAATGGATTGCAGGTAACAAACATGGGAGCCGAACCGGGGACGAGACACCAACTAAACTCTTGTCGCTTGGGATAACAGTGGAGGAATTGGGCAAAGGGCGTTCAATGAAAACCGAAGGACTTCACGGTAGCTGTTGGATCTATCAGCATCGCCAAATGGCATCACGATTTTTTAATTTTTTTAAAAAGTAAGTTTATTATTTTAATTTTTTTGGTTGTCCTGGGAATCTCTTTTACATAGGACGGGGAAAAATACTCGGGTATGTTTAAGTTTGACTTCGTCTGAGTCAGTAATTATTTAGCGAGAAGGTTTTGTTTTGAAGGCAGGGGTGGATGCTAGATCAGATCGGAGGGATTGTTATTATTAATGTTGTTTAGAAGTGGGAAGGGAAGAAGGGCCCATGGAAATGTGGATTGTACGTATGATATTCTTCTTCTTTTGACCATCATATGATACTCTTCTTTTTACAACAGATGTGTATTTTAATGCTTTGAACGAGAATAGTGGATTTTGGTGAAGCGTTTGTTTGTGTGTGGCAAGACCAAAATTGGTTGTTGGAGGGCATCACCGCCAAAAGCGCGTAAAAGAGCCACAATCAGCGGAGAATCGCGAATGGGGTTTATAAGGGAAGTGAAGGTGTTAGGGTTACAGAGAGAAATTGAGAGCGGGAGGGAATAGCTTACTTTATTCATGAAAGAAAGGGGCAGAGAAAAAGCAGATAAGACTTTTAGGAGAAATGAAAGGGCACATCACATGGTGTGGGGTCTCCCATGATTTGGATGTATGCTGCTGGATTTTACTTTCTTTTAAGCCACGTTGTATAATGTCATGTGCTGTTCCCACATTACGGATTATGTATCATCATCATCATTATGGGTTTGGTGTGGTTGGGTGCTGCAACATGTAACGTGGGTGGATGCCAGTTTTTGCACTTCTCTCTTGGAACACCATCACTTGCTGCTTCGAGCTTACTTGCTTCCTTCAAATCTATTTGCCACATCTCCTCACCTGACACTGTCAAATCTATTGCCTCCTTGTGCCACCCTCCGACCCCAACACTTCTCCTACGATTCAACCCTCTCATTCTCTCAATTGGGTTTTTGGTGTTCTTGTCCCTGTGTTTACTTCAATCATGGAGCAAGAGTTTAATTACAAAGAATAAAAAGAGAAGAGATTGCGAAGGTGAACAAGTTGATGGAACTTGAGGACTGGTAGGTGCATAGACAACGTGCATGCTTGGTTGCTAATTAATGGATCAATCCATAGAATGAGGCTTGAATGGTGGTGCTGACCAAAATTGTCTGTGTAGAGCATCTACCCGCACCCACTCTGTTTCCAATGAATTTAAGCCAACTCATTCACCTTTAACTTTTATTACAAGAGTTATTTAACTTTTTTTGGAAGGTTAAAAAGCTAATTGATTGATATATTTATTATTTTTCTTCAAATTAATTTACCCGACTTATAAATTGATACATATATAGTGAACTGAATTTAATAATACATACAAGTATTTCAAAATGTCGTAATTAAGTAGTTTATTTACCTTTTTTAATCTTTTCAAAATAATAAACTGACTCGTACATTAAAGATTAAATATTTAATAAATAAAGGTAAAATTGTAAATTCATTAACATAACTTCTAAACGGGGGAAACACTCTCTTTGCCTAATAAATTTATTAGACTAGAGGGCTACAATAAAAATTGAGTTTTTATGATATTAGGTATTAGCTCATTAATTAAATAATTAATTAATGGTTCGGCCACAATTCAGTGTGGTCATCTACTTAAAGAAGAAACACATGTATGCCTCGTCATTTGGGTGTAGTTTTGGTTGTGGTTTAGTTGGCTTCAAACAGGGAACACGTATAAGCGTAGGGATGGTTCCTTATACGATTTGTATTTGTAGTAAACTATTAATAAATTCTGCAATTTAAATTATTTGCAGCCTACTAGTAGTATATGATTAAAACCACAAAGTCCAACAGAATCTTAAACATGTTTACTATTTCCATGTCATTCTTCCATTCTGAATGTGTAACTATATGAGTTTCCAATGAAAGACATTTTAATAAAACAATCTAAATGAGATCAAAAGTGTATATTCTAACAAACATAAAAATTCCAATTTTAACAAAATTTAAAACAATGACTGTGCAAAATTTATTTGGCTGGCAATGGCATGCATGATTTCTTAAATTTAATAAGCATGGACAGAACAGAAACATAAATAGGGTTTATCCGTTGGAACAAACAAGAGAACTAGTGATTATACATGTATATAGTAACTAGAAAATCCGGAAAGGCTTGATTATTATTATTATTATTGTGGATTCACATTTCTTTTTCAACCTGTCTTCCTCTTCGCTTTGCCACTTGCTCATATCTAAATGACATATCAGAACTGCGTGCAGCCTGAAATGGAAACAAGCCCTGATAATGAAACTTGAAGTTGAAGTCATATTCTATCACTTCACTTGCAGCGTTTTTTGAGAAGCCAACTTACTTTGAAATTGTGAGGTTTGCACAATGAGAGGCAAATCTCACTTTTCCCCGAAAGAAATATTGTGCTGATTCCCCACCCATGACTGTACTGTGATTGGATAAGAAGAAAGAAAAGCAAAAGTTGACAATGGGAATCTCACAAAAGAAAAGGTTGAAATGAACCACCAATGATGGGGACTCCATCAGGACCATCACTACCCCACAATACCAGCAAAAAACTTCTTTATAGTATATTGTATAGCCTTTCATTTGCATACTACTGGTGGCTTCAAAAATGAAATGAAGGAAAATAATTATTTCGCAGTGCTCAACATGGAGAGGTTCTCTGGCAGTACAAAAACTTCCCTTGAAAAGTTCCAAATGGACTTGCAGTGTTTGAAATAGTGTTTTGCAATTTTTAACGTTCCATTGAAGAAACCAATATTAAACACCTAAAATATCGTCCTCTCGAAGTCACTTTTTATTTCTATGAAGCGTCATAAAAGTAACCACAAATACTTATCGGTCGATTTTATTGTTAGAAAACAGCAGAACGAAAAGATGTTAGATATTGCATTCCCAATCAATGCTTTGGCATGTAACTAAGTGAGTTGTGTATTCATATTTTGCACCGGCAATATATTCTGCTTGAAGAAAATTTATGCTTCCTTTTGCTCTGATTGAACATAAAGTGCAAAAGTGAACCAGATAAAAGAAAAGGACATCATCTTTTCTCACTTTATAAAAAGTTCTATAAACATCATACATAATGGGAAGGCAAAATTATAAAACAACAGAACTTGCTGCAACTCTCGATAAGCTCTGAACATTTTTTAAGCAGCCTTTGACGTTCTCTCTTATAATGGATAGCAATCCAAGAAACTGGAGACGCGCAAGAAAAAGCCACTTGTTCGTAATTTTTGCTCTTCTTTTACTCCGAAACGATCTCATCATTTCTGAGATATTTGCAGAGGCAGAGAGTAGTGTGAGTGCAAATTAGCTTATACCTCTCTTATCATGTCTAAGTCTGTAGATTTGTATGATATTTGAGCATGCATGCTTACTAATCAAGGGGATACTCGTAGGTTCATATCGTGTATATGGGAGATAAGATATATGATGATCCAGAAACCACAAAGAAGCATCACCATACAATGCTAACTTCATTGTTAGGAAGGTATGGCTCAAATTCCTGATTCATTTTTCAATGAGAGCCATGAAGATAATAATAATAATAATAATAATAATAACGGCAAGTGTTTCGCCTTTGTAATGAAGCAAAGAAGCAGCAAAAAACTCAATTCTTTACAGCTATAAGCATGGGTTTTCAGGGTTTGCAGCAAGATTGACAAAATCTCAGGCGGAAGAAATTGCGAGTACCCTGTTTACTTTCATTTTAACCTTTGATATGCAATCCATTTCATCACCTTTAATAGCAATGAACCATTTGATGTAGAGTTTCACGGTGTTGTCCATGTCATTCCAAATCGTATTCACAAACTCCATACAACAAGAAGCTGGGACTTCGTTGGAATCAGCCATTCCTTCTCAAGAACCGCTTTCACAGAAAGCAACTTGGGTCAAGGGACCATCATAGGTGTCATAGACTCAGGTACTAACTATCATTTTTCATATACACAGAGAAATCAACCAGAAAACACAACAAATTGACTAAGACGAATTTGATTTCTTGAAGGGATCTGGCCAGAGTCTGAAAGTTTTAATGATGAAGCAATGGGTCCAATCCCATCACGATGGAAAGGCATTTGCCAAGCTGGAGAGCACTTCAGCTCCACCAACTGCAACAAGAAGATAATTGGTGCTCGATGGTTTGCAAAAGGAATAACAAAACAGAATTATAAGCTCATTCATTCAAATAACAGCAATGAATTTCTCTCAGCAAGAGATGGTGTTGGTCATGGAACTCATACTGCTTCTACAGCAGCTGGGTATTTCGTAGGAAAAGCAAATTATAGTGGACTTGCGAGTGGATTAGCCAGAGGAGGAGCCCCTTTGGCTCACTTAGCAATCTACAAAGCATGCTGGGGCATGCCTGTTGGAGGTTGCACAGACGCTGATGTACTAAAAGCTTTTGACAAGGCTATACATGATGGAGTAGATGTCTTGTCCGTTTCTCTAGGCATTGATGTTCCATTGTTCTCATATGTGGACCGTCGTGATACAATATCCATCGGTTCCTATCATGCAAATGCCAAGGGAACCACAGTTGTTTGTTCTGCTGGGAATGATGGCCCCAAATCACAAACCGTTACAAACACTGCACCTTGGCTAATTACAGTTGCAGCCACCACAATAGACAGGGGCTTTCCAACAACTGTTACTCTTGGAAACAACCAAAGAGTTTGGGTATGATCAACCATTTTCAAACCATATCAGTGAAATAACACTCTCAACTAAAATGTAACATAATGAGTAATGACCATTGATCTAATGCAGGGACAGTCCATTGATACTGGGGAACGTGATATTGCATTTGTAGGGCTTACATACTCTGAACGCATAGCTTTGGATCCAGAAGACGATCTAGCGTGAGAACGACTTCCTTCTTTCTATCCTCATTTATTTATTTTTGCCTTTTACTTTCCCCGGACAGTGTGCCCCAAAATCTCTGTTTCTGTTTGCCTCAATGTGGTTTGAACTTGAAGTGCTTTATTCAACTCCTTAACAATAGTCTTTCATGATCATTTCTGTTAAAATTAGGACATAAAATACAGGGTGGTCAAGTACTAAGCAAAACAGAAAGAAGTTGAATAATACCCTTCAAAACCACGCGAGAAGGAACTTGTTTCAGGTCAAAACATAGGGGACTAAACTTTAATTTACCTTTTTATCCCATTCACTAAGTCTGTCACAAGACTCCATATCTTTCTTCTAGCAAGGATTGCCAGCCCGGAAGTCTAAATGCAACAGTAGCAGCAGGCAAAGTTGTTCTGTGTCTCTCGGAATCAGATCGACAAAATATCCTTTCTGCATCAATCACAGTACGAAAAGCTGGTGGCGTTGGACTAATATATGCACAATTTCACGAGGATGGACTCACCAAATGCAGTTTGATTCCATGTATTAAAGTAAATTATGAAGCGGGAACACAAATCATATCCTACATCAGAAGAGCAAGGTGAGGAAACGTCAATGAATAGCCAACTTTACTTGCTAAATCTTTTCAGAGTTAAACAACTGATTTTGAGGTTATGTGGAAGGTTTCCAACTGCAAAACTGAGTTTTCCAAAGACCGTTATTGGAAAATGGGCATCTCCTCGAGTAGCTTCTTTCTCATCTAGAGGACCTAGTACCGTGTCTCCAACCGTGCTAAAGGTATTCCCACTTCCCAGGACTTCACATTTTTAATTCTTATGCATACATTTCCCCCTTGTTTTAATAAGGCCAACCTGTTATGAAACTGTGACAAAAATAACAATAAAGTTGAAAGATTTTCCGAGAGGGAGGCTTCAGGACAAGATCTAAAAAGCTGATGCCTCTTTCCAAATCATAGTTGTGAGAAGAAAAAGGTTTCATTTTTCCTTATGGATCAACCATTCGACTTGGCCCTCCTCTTCGTTTCATTGTTAGCTTGGAGCCCAAAAAGAAAAGAAAAGAAAAGGAGAAATGTAGAAGGACCAAGAAACGGGACATTCACTTGCAGAACCGATTTCAGTCGTAAATCATGCTGAACATTCAGCAAAGAAAAAGACGAGGTACATTAGTTGATGCCAAAACAGAACAAGAACAGATTCAAATTGAGTTTGACATGGTACCACAATTTGTAGCACAGAGGCGTGAAATTTATGTTTTCAGGGGAGATAAATGAAGTTAGAAAACGTCTATTAAGTCAATTCTTACATATAATAATTTTTTTAATCAGCATCTCACCGTAAATCAACAAGGCACTACTCTTACTTTGTTTTTACTTGTGTGGTGCAATCATCAACTTCGACCCTGGCGATGGTAAGCCTGACATAGCTGCACCAGGTGTGGACATTTTGGCTGCATACCCACCAAAGGCCACAACTCAAAACAGTGGATTTATCTTCTTATCTGGAACTTCAATGTCTTGTCCCCATGTAGCAGGAATAGCAGCTCTCATCAAATCAAAACACCCAACATGGTCACCTGCAGCCATAAGATCAGCTCTTGTAACAACAGGTGAATCAGTTAGAAATCATCCCACCAAATGCTTTTTTAAAACCAAAGCTAACTAATTCTTTATCACTGATGGAAACTGCAGCTTCTCAGACCGCAACTGATGGAGACGTTATATCTGAAGAAGGTTCCACTCGTAAAGCGGCTGATCCATTTGACATAGGGGGTGGGCAAGTAAACCCTAAGAAAGCCATGGATCCAGGTCTCCTATATGACATTAAGCCCCAGGAATATATGCAGTTCCTTTGTTCCATGAGCTACAGCAGTGGATCAATCAGCAGAGTCACCAAAACCAGCCCAAGCTGTGTAAAAGAAAAGAATCCAGGACTGAACCTGAATCTTCCTTCCATATCAATTCCAAATCTAAAGAAGACGATAACAGTAAAGAGAACGGTGAGAAATGTGGGAAATGTAACTGCAGCCTATAAAGCTATCGTGAAGGCTCCATATGGCATAAAGGTTAGAGTTGAACCTCAACTTCTGAGCTTCAATTCAACAATCCAGGTTCTTTCCTACAATGTCACTTTTGTGTCAACCCAAAAGCTAAATGGAGATTACAAATTCGGTGGCTTAACATGGACAGACAGCAAGCATTTCGTCAGGATCCCAATCGCAGTGCGGACCATAAAATTTGAATCTTACGAAGATGCCTAGGCTTTATGCATCCATGAATTTGTGGCAAGCAAAAAATTAGATTGCAACTAGTAGAGTTGATGTCTTCATCAGTCTCGCTAAGCTAGTGACCGTCGAAGAGCAACGGCAACTTCATTCACTTGGAGGAAATAAAAAATAATAATTCAGGCACAATGCATCTTTCAACCGCTAAAAAAAAAGCCGATCCTGCAGTTATGGTCGTCAAGTAAATGTAACGGTTCCTCCACCTTCTCTCTATTTTCTATTTTGAAATAAAGTGTGTTGGATATATTTTTTTTTGTTGACAATTTTAAGTATATACACTTACATTTTGCCTTCACTTTTATTAGAGTTCATTGGATGAAAGTGAATGTAAGAATTTAGGAAATAATTACCAAAAATTATGTGTGTTCTTAAGTGAAAATTAGTAATGAAAATAATCATTAATTATAACTTTATAGATAAAATAGATATTTCAAGATCTTGAATCAATTTTATTGATCCTATTTTATTCCTTAAAGTTATATTCATCCATTCTTTGATGCTAAATTAGTTATCAAAGAGAGAAAAAATCGTACTTCAAATTTTTTTTAATCAAAAGGAATTGATTAAAAAAAAAATTACGTGATGTTTAGTTTTCATATTCAAAGAATCATTTAGAACATATTATTGTTAAAAAAATAAAAAATCTATATGACTATATCTATATCCAACAACTCCACACTGTATGAAATGAAACCCAAGCAATGCAAATGTCCTCCCACCTACTTGTATAGTTTAATTATTATCAAATCATTAATATTGACACTACAACAAGTCACGCTATTGATAATACATGAACAACACAATCCATCTAATAATGCAAATGAAAAGTGCTTCTAGCTGCCTACTATTAAATTAGGGAGACCATCCATCGCACATGTTCTATCATTGCCTAAGAAAGCAAGTGAATCAACATTAGGCCGCCTAAATTAATAGAGAAAAAAAGGGCCTATCCATCCATTGGAAGAACAAAGCCAAGACACATATTGTACAACGTTACTCCAAGCTCCATGGACAGCAAAATGGTGAGGCTAGAAGTACACCGTAGATTGAAAATAAATGCTCACAGAATAACAACTCTATGATGGGGCACCAAGGTATGAGGCCAGACGTAAAATGTCGTTGAATACGCCACCGGCTGTGACTTGAGCACCAGCTCCTGGTCCCCGAACTATGAGAGGCTGCTTATTATACCTTCTTGTTGTGAATGCAATAATGTTATCTGACCCGGACAGTTGTGCAAATGGGTGGTCCTTCTTGTATCTTCGCAGCTCGACCACTCCTTTTTCATTGGTCACGTCCACCACCCCAACATACCTCAGAACCTTCACACACATCACATTTGTTAAATGAAATAGCAAGCCAAAATAGCGCTAAAGAAAGATGCCACGATGAAATGACTAATGACAGACAGATAGAACCATTCATAGAAAATGGCACATGAACAGCACAAGACCCCACCACGTGCAAGAAAGGACACTTAAGTCAATCGCCATGTTTTGCATGCAAACTGAGTTTTATGAAGATATGCTTCTGACCGTTGTCTACACGTAAATCTGGGAAGTGATATATCTTAGCATCCGTCACCCTCAGAAAATGCATAGGAAATCTACCATGGTCTAGGGTAATATGCTGTTTATTATGCGTCAACTCTGAATCCCCTGTCAGTGCAGGAGATCCATGTATTTCTTTTTCTTCTTTTTAGGAGGGAGGGTGGGTCGGTGTGGACATTCAGATTGGACACTGTTTAACCACATTTCCACTCCATCATTCACAATTAAGTAGTCAATTTCCTTCTAATAATTTTTATATTACTCACTTCCCCGGCATTCTCAGCATCTTCTTGTTTCTTCGTCATGTCTTCATCAAATTTAGGTAGTTGTTGCATAAACTCCTGAGCTGATGCACTCACCTGCATGAAAACATTAGAACAATCATGTGAAGAATGATATTACACACTCAATCAAGAACTCTACTGGTATCAGAAATTAGATTTTACTCTTAGTGGTTCTGGCACAAGGCTCTCAACAGGAATATTAGAGAGTTCAAGCTTTAGACCAGATTCCCGCGCAAGAATTATCACCTGTAACACCACAGTGTCTTAAAAAATAATACTCTAAATGATCAAGGACTAAATAATAGAGAGAAGATAAAGGAATTTATGAAGCATAATTAACAAGGTCGTTCGTCCATAACCATGCATTGTCCTTACTACCCCAAGTTACCTTGACTAATATTTCCCCAATGACCAGGGCATCTCCTCATAAAGGACTGTCAACAAATATACCTTTTATTTTAGTGAAGCATATTAACAAGGTCGTTAACCCATAATCATGCATTGCCCTTATAAGCTTCTCTTAAAAGACATTTGACAATGCAAGGTGGAAATGTTTTCAGGATTGTCTCATGTACCTTTCTAGCAACATCTGTTCCAGACAGATCATCCCTTGGATCGGGTTCAGTATAACCTGCTTCCTTTGCTTCAGCAACTACCTCACTAAAAAGCCGACCATCTTTGAAGTTATTAAAGATGTAGCTCAAAGTCCCACTGCAAAATCAAAGAGGCGGTGACCTTTCTTAGGTGTATAACATCAATTAAATGTGTGCCCATATGCATCTGTAGTCCTTGAATTAATGTTTTCCATTCTCTAGTATACCGGTACAGACATCAGTCTAAGAGTTAAGGTTCTCTCTCAGCCTACTAAAGCAAACAAACAGGGGGTGTGTCAAAGCTCAAAACAAACCTGAAGATGCCTTCAATTTGCAATATTCTGTCTCCAGTTTCAAGAAGGCCTTGTAAAGTGTTGACAATTGGAAGACCAGCTCCAACAGTAGCTTCGTAGAAGTAATGCGTATAGGATTGTCTTTGAAGAGCTCTTAACCTCAAATACTGGATGCAGTACATAAAGGAGAGTAAGCCTCAGTAGAAGTACTATAAAAACAATTGAACAGAAGTAATGTTATGGGAAAGGATTACTCTTTGGTGCTCTGCGCATGGCCTTTTTAAGAGGATAGATATTTTGTGTGACACGCAAGGATATTTGGACAGCTCTTCTTCAATGACTAAATTTTTAGTTAGAACTTTTCTTATGTGATCTTTTTTTGAAACTAACTTTTTTCTTGTCTTAGAATTTCTTCTTCTTCTTCAACTTTCTATAATAATCTCTACTCTTAATAAACTTCACTTAATCCCAAGAAATTTCGATGACAAGACTGGCATTAAGGTCTGGGAGGTTCTAGTTTCAGCTGAGTATTTAAGAAATAAAAAGGTCTTCACTTTAATAAGTTATCTACAACTTACAGGGCAAATACAAAATTCATGTATAAAACCATTGCATGCCATCATAAGTACAATATGCATTATTTCACCTGATCAAGTGGTCCAGAATTCGCCTTTTTGTTGGGGGTGATTATATGTATTCCTTTGCATAACCAGTCATAGTAATGGCCTGCAATAATGGAGTCAGCTGTGCAGTCCACTAAAACTGTGTTTGGTATAAAATGATTTCCATGCACACGTTGAACAAATTTTTCCAAATTAGCCGCCTCTCCTCTTTCATTTCGAATTTCTCTCCACTTAGCTAAGTCAATACCCCTGCAGTCAGCAATAACAGCACATCCTATTTTAATAGGAACCCTCATAATATGATCAATAGATAGAGATACTCTGGTTCAAGAAATAAAATCTCAAAATGCATTCAGTAATACTGATTACCATGTATTAGTCAAGGCATTCCTCTCATGTGACAAATTATAGCTTATTTTAGAAGTTCAAAAGCTTTTCCAGCACAGAAAGAAGGCAAAGCGTTAAAGCAACCTGCTTGAGGCCAGTGTCTATAAATGGAACAGAATGCATTGACTTTTTGGGGGAAACGTTAATGTCCTTAAGCTAGCTTTGGTTTGGTTATTGCGATTCACGATTTCATTTTTATGCTTCACAAAGTTTGTTAAGGAAAATTTTTACTTATTAGACGTGCAAAGGGACTGAAAAGCTATTTTGTATCACTGTTATCGTGCTTCTTTTCTCCAAGGATACTTTATCTTCCTTATTGCTTGTTTTTTTCCTTCCAATAATACTCTTTTTCGTGTCAAAATAAAATGGCAGATGATTGCAACAACATTTTCCAAAAAGGTTAAAAGGAGTGAAACTGGTTCTTCTTTTTTACAGTAAAAGGTAGCACCAGGTTTGTCTCAATTAGATATCAAAGAAAACCTACACATTTGTACTAACATTTCAAAAAGAGAAATTTTGCTTGCAAGAAAATTGACTTACAGATCACTAAGAACCATTGACTTCGAACCAATGATGCCCAATACGCGCAAGTCAATGTTATATTCTTCTTTCAAAACAGCAGCCTACATAAACAAATTTGTAATATAAATTAGCCAAGATACCTCAAGCCTTGTGGAAAATGTACCGAGGAACTCCGGTTATCTTGGATGCCAATTTTGAGCAGATGAACAACAAATTTAAACATCGGAAAGAATCATAGTAGAATGCTTGTCAGACAGCAACTCTTAAAAGTATTCAATGAGAAAGAATGTAGGACATCCACATATTTGGGCAAGAAAATTATAGTTTGGTTGTCTAAGATTATCATGTGACACCAAACTAAGACATCATGAATTCCTTTAATAATA
>QFDD01004705.1:0-14448 GCA_006871305.1 Vachellia collinsii | reverse complement strand
AATTAATTTTAAAAATAAGTATAGTAATAAAATTAGTATTTAATTCTCTATTTTCTACTTGAACAAATTTACTTATAGGGAAATAATATAAAATTAATTCATTTTACCTCAATATTTTTTATCATTCATCTTTAATTAAACTCTAAAAATTTAAAATATGGGTAAAATAAAATAATATTATAAGTGTTGCCTATTAATTTTTATAAAATCAATATAATTTATTAAATTATATTATTTTAATATAGTTGTTCTGATTCTGGATTGATCTCGATCTAACCATTCAACCCTTAATCTATTGTCTTACCCGATTTAATCTCTGGTCAAGTTTTTTGAATCTTACTTGTAGAGATGACTGATGTAATTTTTATCTTACATTCTATAAAAAGAAAAACAATCTACATGGAATTTTTATGGATTTTAAAATTTAATCATAATTAGTTCCATAGGTTGACTCGTGAAGTATATATTTGGTCTTTAAATTTATAAAACAATTTAATTTGATAGTTTAAATTTAAAAAGTGCACTTGTAATATTTTATTTTTTAATATCATTAGTTTCACTTAACAGAAAATGTTGGTTTAACAAATTTAAATGCTTATTCTACAATTAAATAATAATATAATATGTTTAAATTTTACAATATAATAAATATATTAAATAATTACTATCATTTAAGAATATTTTGACATTATTTAATTCATCGTTTACATTTGTTGAGTTGACATCTTTCGTGAAGTGAAACTAACAACATTAAGAGCATGTTTGGAGAGTAACCAAACCTTAGTTTTGATAATAGATTCAGTCTCGATTTGCGTAAAATAGTTTTTGAGAGTAAAATATATTTTAGGAGAAAAGTGATTGTGAAAAAATGAATATGTTTGGATGGTTTATCATAATAGCTTATGAGATATGTGAAATGACCAAAAAGACATAAAATAATATATTAAATTATTTTTAAATTAAAATGAATATGAGGATGCAAGTGGTGTGAAATGACCAAGGTGTCTCGCGAAGCATGTGCCATCAATTCTTCAATCTTCTATCTCTAATTCCCTCCTGTGAAGCTGGCAGCGGCCACTTTTTCTGAAACCATGGTTTTGGAGATGACCTTGGTTTTGCTTTTTTTTCACATGTTTGGCAAGCTGCTGCTGCAAACCATGGTTTGCCTGGCCAAAATCGATTCTACTCCTCTGCCAAACAAGCTCTAAGAATAAAATACTAAAAGTGCAAGTGTTAAATTTGAAGGACCAAACTAAAACTTTACATAAATTTAAATGATCAAATGTATACTTCAACTTATAATTAAATTGTAAAATGAACCATTATGCAGACTTGACGAAGCATGCCTAGTGCTGATATTTTTATAGTTTTTTTAAATGGATTTTTTTTTTGGTAAAAATGGATTTTCTATGGTTGGTTGAATTTAAAAATATAATTTTTTAAATAATCCTCTTTCAACATCAATCTTGGAAAATATCTTATTACTTGTAATCGTTTTTTAATTGTAATATTTTGTCATGTATTCAGCAATTTTTCATGTCAATTCCATCTCGTTCACTGCATTAAATCCCACTGCTGAAAGAAAATGACATCAACTTGAAATATCCAAAAAGTGACCTTGCAGATTTCACCAAAAAAAAAAAAAGTGACCTTGCAGACTTGGACATGAGCAAATATGATTAAGGCAATTTATTAAAAGAATCCATTGAAGGCTAAAAAACACCCAAAAAAAAAAACCGAAAGGAACTGAAGTGGTAAGATGTGATTAATTAATTTTAAGAAAAAATATAGTAATAAAATTAGTATTTAATTCTCTATTTTCTACTTGAACAAATTTATTTATGGGGAAATAATATAAAATTAATTCATTTTACCTCAATATTTTTTATCATTCATGTTTAATTAAACTCTAAAAATTTAAAATATGGGTAAAATAAAATAATATTTTAAGTTTTACCTATTAATTTTTATAAAATCAAATATAATTTATTAAATTATATTATTTTAATATAGTCGTTCTAATTCTGGATTGATCTCGATCTAAACATTCAACCCTTAATCTACTATGTTATCCGATTTAATCTCTGGTCAAGTTTTTTGAATCTTACTTGTAGAGTTGATTGATGTAATTTTTATCTTACCTTCTATAAAAAGAAAAACAATCTACATGGAATTTTTATGGATTTTAAAATTTAATCTTAATTAGTTCCATCCATTACTTTGAAAATATAATTGAGGCAATTACTGTAGGGTCTCAAATAGGAGAATTAATATTAATAATGTCCTCAGAGATTATTAATGGTAGCTGCTTCAGTTGTCAATGGGACCTTACTGATATTAATTCTTATTTGAAACCTTATAGTAATTTCCATAATATGATTTCTTTGAAAGCGGGAAACATTTATAATTTTTATAATATAAGATCTCTGCACAAAACTCAATTATTTTTATTTTAAGGCCAACCACGTTCTATTGATAGTACTGTTTTTATAGATTTTTTTTCCATTTAAATTTGAATCTTCCACGGTTGATTAAAGTTCAATCTTAAATGATGGCAAAAAAATCTTAATTTAATTCTTCAATTATGTTTTTGCGTTGATTTTTTTTAATAAAATGCATGCATAAAATAAAGTTATACCACACACACACACATATTTGACTCGTTCAAACAGAACTTTCCATTTGGATCTATTTCAAGTAGACAAGAAATAAGGATTTGAATTCAAGCCAAGCCTAGTTTTCATTATTATTTTTTAATATATGTTCTTAACATACAAGGCTCTTTTCCATTTCGTGTCCATTCTATCTTATTCATCGCATTATTCCGAAAGACCCCACTGATGAGCATAGATAAGAAATTATGTTCTTATTTTTTACATGAAGCAAATCATAATTATTTGTTAATCATCAGATTATAAGACTGGCATATGCACAAACTCTAATGTTAAAAGCATTAGATCAACAATGCTGGTTTTTAACTTTTTATAGATTTTAATTTTTTTTTCAATAAGGATACGTTTTTTAAATTTAATTTTTTTTACTTGTTCTCTTCTGCTTCTAGTTTTAATAACAGACAAATAAAATTATCATTTAAATGAATCTTACATATTAAAATAGACTTTATCTTGAAGTCACATCAAACATATAATATTCACTTCTTAATATAAAAGTCAGTTGACTTTTCTTGTTTAAATTAAAAAAATACATTACTTAAAAATATTTATTTAATTGTACAATTATATTATATATCAGTTTATAAGTTAAATAAATTAATTTTAAAAAATGATAATTATAATTATTTTTAAGTAATATATTTAACTTTTTCAAATTCTCTGAAACTTCAACCCGCTTATATTTAAATGGCGAAGTAGGGAGCTTAGTCTCAATAGTATAATTTTTTTTAATATTCGTTAACGCAAGTCTTGGAAATATCTTCTTCTTGTGAAAGGAAATATCTTCGTTTAAGTGGGAATCTTTTGTCTTATATGGAGCAATTTTCCATTTAATGACGCGTACGTTGAAATGTCAAAGAGAAATACTTACATACTCTCGGAGTGCCACGTTATTTATGCTCTGTCAAATGAAAATGTTTCAAGTGTCATCTATTGTGAATCTCATATCCCATAAATTTCTCTTAATTATTCCTTTTTTTCCATAATAAATATCTATTGTAATGAGTTATGGAAAAATGAAAATAATTAGGAGAAATTTGTGGGATATGGAATCATAATATATGACACTTGGAATATTTTCATTGGACAGAGCATGAATGACAATGACAATTCCAGTGCAGAAATTAATAAATTCATGTTACTGATTTATTATTGGATTTTCAGTTATTGCATTAATTACTTGAATGTTTATAGTGATTTTTCCAGAAATATCCATGCAATGGGGCGGGAAGCAAGAATTAAGAGCGCAGCTAATTCTCCCATTGAAACCAAGAAAGATACCTCGAATGAAATTAAACTTCTTCTTGAAGCATGAAACTTTCAAAATGATTGTTTATACAATTCAAGATAAGTATGTGAAAGGAATTTTATCTCAATTTGTATAAAAATAATTCTAAAAGTAACTGTGAAGGGTTGACAAACACCCTCATAATAAAATTAACAAAAACAGAGATTTGGGTAGCGAAAATTCCCCAGAAATACTGAAGGTGTTATAAGTTTGAAAAGACCATACTGAAGGTAGCTGATTCAAAGCTTTTATTGCCTATAATCTTTTAATATAAGATATAATTTGTAATGTAATTATTTTGAATGGTTTGACACGAAGCTCGTGCTCCGGTCATTATATATCCTAGCGATGATGGTGAAAGTAGCGACCACAACCATAATTGCAGGCAATCAGGCCCACCCTGCTGGCTCTAGTTATATGAATCACAAGCATATGTAAAAGTTAAAAACACTTAATTATAGCTCAGCATTCAATTATATGGTTGTAAGTTTTCTTGCGCAACGCATACGTACGCTAATACACACAACTTGGAATAATTTTCACATGTGAAAGTTGAATAAAAGGAGAGAAAGATTGGAATTAAAACTGATCTCATTTTTTTGGAATTGGTCAAATGAATTGGAGAATGCTCAACAAGATGCGCTTCTCAAGGGAGTAACTCTTAAGATTGTTGATGAAATCTTAAATTGGTTTGACATCAACTATTTGTTTCCATGTATACCCATATACAATAAGGGTGGAGAGGGAGTAAGAGTTAGTATGATGCTGGACTTTAGCATAGTCAACAAGGATGATACAGAAAATTACTTAAATTTTATGACAAAATTTAATGATTATAACTGTTTCTATTGATACGCGAGAATTCTAGCTGGTAACGTGTGTGTATTTCACTCGACATTCTCTCACTTGTTATGAACTCGCGAGCAAATCTGATGGCAGCATAAATATATAAAACTATAAAAGCTTAATGCTTACGACTACTTTGTCCTTACTACAATTTACAAAGGCCACGTTAGTGTGTGTAAAGCTCATAAATACAAAGTGGCCAGGCTGAGTTGAGTACGACTCAGATTTGGATCCGAGCAACCTAGTGAGATAACAAGCAGAGAGAAAGAAACTAACAACAAGCTTTAAAGGAAGACCTGATCGGAGAATCCAATGAAGTTTGACTGGTCCACGGCTAATACCGTATCCTCCAATTATTACTAATCAAACATAAAGTTTCCTATTTGGAGGAGCGTATGTATATATTCACCGTGTGAGTGTGTCTGTTCTTGTTTAGTAATAACTTAAAAAGCATTTTTACGTAAGTCAAGATAAAACTTCTTTCACACAGTTACCTTGGATTGCATAAAATCACTTAAAAAAGCTATTCTGGAACATAACCTTTGTTGTAAAATAAAAACGCTCCTGGATCTCATGCAGTTTTTCGACTAACCTCAAACAGTCTTCCACTTGGATCCTTTCATAACATTAAGGCTCTTCAATAAACTAGAATGATTATACGTGTGCGTGGTTTTGTGTGTGTTGGGGGGGGGGGGGAGTCAGGTTGCTTGGATCGATAGTGACTATATTTAATTGTTAATATTACTTGCAAGCAGAATAAAATGAATTAAACACCTATACACCTCTCTTTCCTTCTGCGAGCAATTCAGCTTTCTGCGTTTTCGAGAGTACTTTCTCACTTTGAAGCTTGTCTGGAACCACTGGCACAAAGCACCATATCAAACACGCCACAGAAGACACCAAAGTTTTAAACATTATTTACTGCAACGTAATACAACTTATGGGATGACATATAATAATGCTGGGCGCCACTGTTCCCAAATGCATGGACTGGCCATTGCCCACATGCAGCAGACTAACATTATTTCAGTTATATCAAAAGCAATGACTAATATCATTTGCTTTTTACCATCTTCATCATTCTGATCATCTCCCCCCTATGCATTATATGCTGCATTTAAACATACCAACTACTCAAACCCAGATCAGAAGCAAGAAAACAATTGGATCTGCCTAATTTATATCGATTTTGGTGCAGTAGCTGTTTTATCTTTCATGGGGAAGGCAAGAGCAAGCTCTTGGTTAACTGCAGTGAAGAGGGCTTTCAGTTCCCCAACAAAAGAAAACGATAAGAGAAGCAGTAGAAGGAGAAGAGAAGAACCCGAACAAGAAGAGAAGGAGGAAAAGGTATACAATCTCAAATAATGCCCTTATATATGCTTCTGTTCTGCCATTTTTACTTTCTGCATACAGTATAATAACTGAATTAAGAACCGAAGTGGTTGATTTTTTGTATCTGTATGCAATGCAGAAGAGAGGAAAGCGAAGATGGATTTTTAGGAAGCCGTTGGGTCATGAAACAGTAGTCAGTACTCATCAGCTTTCTGAGGAAAGGACTATAACCACCACTGTTGCTGATATTGCAGCAACAGGTAGTAATGTTTCAGAGGAAAGACAAGCAATTGCAGTAGCCATGGCAACTGCAGCGGCTGCTCAGGCGGCAGTGGCATCTGCTCAGGCTGCCGTGGAGGCTGTTCGGCTGGCAAGGCCGTTCATCTTTGCTAGACGCCATTATGCTGCCACGACCATTCAAACAGCCTTCAGAGGTTATCTGGTAAATTAGCGGAGTTGATTTGTTTGTTGATTGCTTTATATCGATCTTTGAGAAATATGAGGACTCATCTGATTTGCGTGCGTGTGTGTGTGTGAAAGGCGAGAAGAGCATTTAGGGCACTTAAAGGGTTAGTGAAGCTGCAGGCATTAGTGAGAGGTCATAATGTGCGCAAGAGAGCAAAATTTACTCTTCAGTGCATGCAGGCCCTTGTTCGAGTCCAAACTCGGCTCTGTGAACAGCGAGCTAAGAAGATTTCTCAACATGGAACAACTGATTCTAGCCTAAGTGATTCCTTTAATATTTTATGGCGGGGTTCAGATTTATCTCACAGCAACTCTAGTGTATGTTTTAGCTTCCAATATTCTGTTCTTAAGCATGCTCCTTCTAAATCTGTTCTGATGATTTATTTACTCTACAGTGTAGAGATGATGGTGAAGCACAAACCATTGACAAGATTCGAGCTTCTCTAAAGAAAACCAAGGAAGTTGCCTCGGAAGGAGAAGAGGCTCTGGCTGATGCTTTCTCTCGACAGGTTTAGCCTTTGTTTTTATCAGTTTCTTAATCTAACAAATTCTGCGTCACAACACTTGCCAACTTCTTACTATATATGTAACTAGATCTGGAGAACTTGTGGGGACCCCAGTGCCAGCGAGGGAGAGGCTGAGGAAATCTCTAGATGGTCTGATCCATGGACAGGAGGAAGAAGAAGAAGCTTGAACAGAGAGAGTACAGGTAGATCTTCATGTGATCAAAGAGACACAATCAAAATAGTTGAAATGGACACATTTAGACCCTACTCCAAATCGTCATGTGGATATAAGCCTCAGTTGAGTTCTCCACAAAGAAGCCATGCCCTTGCTTTGTCGTCGCCACTGCATAAAGCCCACTACTTCTGTGAGGCCTCTTCGCATCCCCATCCAGTAACACCATCACCAAGAAAGATGAAGCAGCAGAATCTTCAGGTGCAATATTCACCAGCCAGTCCTTGTTGCAACACCAAGTCCATATATCTAACGCATGATGCTTCAGTGCCTAACTATATGGCTGCCACTGCATCTGCCAAGGCTCGGTTCAGGTCAATGAGTGCCCCAAGGCAGAGGACTTCAACCCCACAAAAGTAGCAACACTATAACACTCACATATATGATTCAAATGGTTTTTTTTTCCCGGTGTCCAACATTGTTTAGCCCGAATTGTAGAACCTTAATTGTAGTACAGATGAGTGATCTCAATCTAACAATTGATGAGAAGAATGTTTTCTTTACTTAGTCAACTAGCATTAATCTCGTGTCTTCAATGGCAATCACATTTGATAGCAATAAATGCAGTGGTGCAAATGAGGATGCTCTGTTCAAGTAGTATAGATTATAGGAGCTTTTTAGGTGAGGTGGGTTTTCCATTTTTTTTTTCTTTTTAATTCGCTTATCTTGTTGAATGGGGTGGGCTAATTTTGTGTTGGCATTCATATTCCTCTTTTACAGCCTTTTTGCAGAAGAAGGTATTGGTTCCAACTTTAGGCATGTTGCGTTACAAAATTTTATGCTTTAATCCACAGTCTTCAAGAAAGGTTAAAAAATGAGAGAGAGAGAGAGAGAGAGATGACAAGCATGTATGGGTCAAAATTACTTTATCATCTGCTGACCACATATAATTAAAATCCAAGCCTTTGGTTTACTTCCAATGATTACCATCCTCCTACTTGGTTTGTTCCCAACCTCACCAATAAATTACCATATTCGGGAATGGAGCGTTGGGCTGGTGCAAAAGCGTACGGGGATCATGAACGTTGATATTATTACTAATTATTCCAAAATTTTAAGAAACCGAGGTTCTCGAGCTTTCTTGAAACCCTTCTTTTCGTAACTTTACGAGGATGATGGGACCCTCCTGATTCTGATAGAAATAGAACAGGGCATCTAATTCTCCACAGCCATGGACATGGACATGATCCCCCAATTTGAAGCTGTCGAGGAAGTTGGAGTTCATGTCTCCCTTGAAATAACCAACTAAAAAGAAAACGAGGTTCTCGAGCTTTCTTGAAACCTCCATTGAAAATAATTTGGACTGGCAACATGCCTTTTTCTTCTTCGGCCATTGGTAGTACCAAAAGTGCCAAAGCCATTGACACGCCCTATGTCTGTACCCACCTCTCTGGTTTCGTGCGCAAAAGACAAAGAAGAAAGCAAGTGACCAAGAGAATTGTGCTCCCGGATTTCAATGTATCCAATCCAACCAAGCTCTCAATATCGACACGTATCACCCAACGCCGTTAAGAATTGACACGTTTGCATTGAAATGTGAGATCAATGACCACAGTCCCCTGATTTAGAATAATGGATTTAAACTTTAAAGGCTTGGGTTGTTGCCAGGGGAGAAAAAAGATTCGAAAATATTCCTGAAGATATATTTCCTTGAAGCTTGAGGAGATGCAGGGCCGAGTTGTCAGTTCCGTCGGACTAGACAAAAATAACCCCAGTGTGTCATTCCGTCATGAAAAACAGAATACAGCTTTCTTCATAGTAACATAAGCACAAGTTGCAGATTTTTGATTATACAAAACACCCAGAAAATCTTTAAGCTTACCTAAATATCCAAACAAATCAAAGATTACATAATACTTGGCACCGTCCCAAAATAAGAAGCTCAACTAAAAAGATACCCTAATTTGCTTTACTGAACAGGAGCAGGGCAAACTCAGAATTGGCCCTTGAAGATGCCACTGTTGGGCTGCTATTGCTACTACAATCGGACATGGATCCCAGTGTTTTCTGCAAAACCCCAGATGGAGATGACACCATTGTTGCCAGGGGGCTGCCAGATTCCGCATTTGTTACCACCGGAGACGGAGGATCGGAAGCCGCCGAAGCCACAGCGCTTGGCCTCAGAACCTCAGCTAGGGGTCCCCCAGGTGTTGTTGAACCCGCCCACGGTGCAGCAGGAGAGCGCCAGTTAGAAAGATGGGTTTTGTTGCCATGTTCTGTGTCTCCATCAGGCTCCATTAGGCCTAAACCCATATGAACAGAACCCATTTCTTCATTCCCCACGGAGCTACCACCCATTGATAGATCAAGAGTAGAAAGGGATAGTTTAGCATTTGACGAAACAGGACTTTTGCTGGCGTTGCCGCCATTGTTGTTTTCAACTGCTTCAGCATTAGACCAAGCATCGATGAATCCCCTGGGTTTTATGGACTCGGGATTCTCCATGGGAAGGAGAGGATTGAGGAACAGAGAGCAACGTCTGTTTTGTTGGTCCAGTCCTGAGTTGAAAGACGCATAAGAACTAAGATACAGAGCGTCTTCGTAACTTGAAATGGTAGCGTGGTTGTTGTTGCAGGGACTCTGTTTAATGAGATCAGTTTTAGCTTGCATCAGATGCTGCCATCCTGGATCAGAAGCAGCCATGGAAATGGAATCCCCCTTCAGCATCCAGTCCAAGCCCCTTCATTGCACATGTTCAAAACACCGCATATGTAAACAGCAGTCAAGTCTATTGCAACAGAACATCAAATACAGCTTTTTTTTCTCTGCGTCTTCGACTCAGAACAAGGAATAAAACAGTTCAACTTCAAACATTTCTTTTTGTTCCAGGGGTAAACGCAAAATAAATATTAAAGGATCAAAGATCAGTGGATCACGCTCAGGTTCTTTATAGGAGGGAGAAAGGCAGCCTTTATAAATTTCCTTTTCGTTAAAACTTCTGACCAAACCCGACAGATGTGCCTGATGGCAAAACCCCAAGCCCAAGGAAGAAAATAAGGAAGAATCAATCAACCTATTAAGAAAAAAAGTTTACAGTAACCTAAGTGAAAACTTCAAGTAACTCACCTGGATTGGCTATCAGATGGCACAGAAGCCAAAGATCCAAAATTAGCAGCTTTGACACCATACTTGTCAAAAGAAAGATAAGATTCATGAAATGACTGACTGGTAGTAGACTGAAGAAACTGAGAAGAAGATCCACCATCTGTAATCGTGGGATTAGAAACAGCCACAGTTACTGCAGATGCAGGAGGATAAGGATGATGAAAATCTTGGCGAGGCCTTTTGTTTTGCTGGTTGTTGTCGGTGGTGGTGGTGCCGTCGGTTTGAACTTCCACAGGCTTTCTTGAACGGGGACGACCTCTGTGCATATGACGCTCACAGTACTTGTGGTTAGGAGCCACGTCTCTAGAACACCTCCATTTTTTCCCATCGGTTCTTCTACACCTTCCTGGCTCTGGATCAGTGGTGCTGCTAGACAGCCTTAGATTGAAACCATTATCAACTGCTCATGAAAAAAAAAATAGGCAAAGAGATAACTGATTAGACAGATTGAACCCCACATCATTTCCGTCCCAGAAAATGACAGAAGTATTGAGATATTGCAGACGCAAACAGTGAGGGTTAGAAGAAGCGCGTCATACAGGGAGAGCAAGAAGCGGAGGGGAGAGCTGGGGGAATCAGGAGATTAGGAGGAACAGGAACAGAGGCCATCATGTACTTGTAAATCATAGCTTGCCTCTCAAGCTCCTTCCATTGAGCATTTGTGAAAGGGAATCCTAGCGAAGCCGCCATAGCCCCTATGTACAATGACAGCCAAAACACACCACACAAAGCATTTTCAGAGTCTCAGACACAGCAACAGCACCCTCACCCTCACTTCTCTTTCTCTCTCTTCTGACTCTTATCTTTTTCCCTCTTTCTTTTACCATTTTTCCCCTAATAAAAGATGCAGCAAGCAAGAAACCCCAAATAAATAAGCAGTGAGTGAGTGTGAGCTTTGACTAGAACGAAATGAACACAAAACCTGGGGATTTGAAGGCAGGGTGGCGAGTGGAAATGTCAAAAGGCTGCAAAGTTCTTACAGCAGCAGCAGCACCCCCACTATGAATAACTGCTGCAGAAACGGCAGGAGAAGCAGAAGCTCCACTAACAAGATCGTTTATATTATGGTGGTGATGATGATGAGCGATATTATACATAGACACAGAACAAGTTGAGGTGGGGCCATCGCCATCACCAGCCCCAGCACAGGAATCGTCATCAAATGGCGATAATGGACGGTGGTGGTGATTTTGAGGCACCATCTTCATCATCTCTCCCTCCCTGTCTCACCTTCTTCAACAAACACCCTTCCTTGTCCTAAACGCCAGATTCAGCCCCCCAACCCAGTCTAATCAAATCACCCCACTTTTTGCCGAATAGGAAACCACGCGCTAGACCCAACTTTTGAGGCAAGCAAGCAAATCCTGTTCTAACAGTGGTAATAACACTCACAGTACAGGTACGAGCACTCTCTCTCTCTCTCTCTCTCTCTCTGGGGTATTGGTAGTGGTTGGAGGAAGGGATGGAGAAAGCGTGAGGGAAGGTTGAGGTGGGGATTTACGATGATAGAGGAGGGATGGGGTTGCCGCCATTCTCGGCCTTTGCTTTGCTTCCATGCTTCCAACATTCGCACCACACACTAGCGGACAAATGAGTGAAAGTGACCCCGTCTTTTTTTTCTTCCTCTTTCTCTCTCATCATTATTGGGGTATCCATCATTTTCTTACAAACCAGCCTCAAGATTTTACAAGATCCTCCCTCCTACCATCGTCCCCTACCTTACCTAGGTGTATGTACTATGTACCTTCGCTGTTGGAACGGCCTCCGTTTTGGTTCTTCGACGTTTCACACACCCTTCAGTCTTCACTCACGCGAGTATGGTGATAGGAATGGTACGATTTACATGTAGGAGAAACAAACGCTTCCATTTCAAGTTTTCAACCGCTCCATATATACATATTCCTGCCCAATCAAAATTTAAATATATATTGCTTCAACTTCAATTCCTTTCACGGATTTCTCTCGCAGTTTTGCTGTCGCAGCAGAAGCAACTAACGTTGCTGCTGTCTCTGTACTATCTTGCTCGTCTTTATATAATGTGATGGGTCGGGTAGCCGGGTGGGAGGTATGGTTTATAAGTTTGAGTATTTTTTTTCTCAAGTTGTTCATTTAAATTTTTTCTTCTAGATTTGTATTCACAACAACTGAGTAAGGTGCCGTGAGTCCTTGACCTACAGGATATTTGAGTAAATGGCGTGAGTCCCACATTGGCAAGCCTTCAAACATGATAGGCTTTATAACTCCAAAAACTCCCTCCCAAATTAAGGGTAGAATACTATATGAAAATACATAAATGGATTATGCTTAGCTAAATTGTTATCATATCACTTCAGGTTTTATTAAAAAAAATTTCCCTCTTTACATTTTCAAATTATTATTTTAAACTAAAGGGACACGCACCGACTTCCTGAAGAGGATGTTCATTTCTCTGCCACTAGGTATACCGCTGTAAGGCCTTCCCACAAATTATTTTTGCCCTTATCTCATCTCCAACAAAAATCAAATAGTTATAAAATTAAAAATTCGTTATTAATATCCTAAGGGGTGACTTAGAGCAGTGGGACGTGTTTTATGGGGATGCAGCAATTTGTGGAACATTGGTGAGCAAAAACTAAAAAGTAGGTCAGACAGTTGCATAACCATAGGCCCTCCAATGTCAAATACTCAAATCAGACATATGCGTGAGTCTGCAGAAACGGCCTTTTTCTGCAATAGATTAAATTGCAGTATGTAAAGCAGGAACTTTTATCAGTTTGGTTGAGCTTTGAATTATGACGTTGAAATGTATTTAACAAAAGAGTTAATTAATTTTTTTTTTGAAAATACTGAAGAATATAATTAGCTTATATATATGTATATCAATTTTTCTAAAATAATTTAATAATGTATAATCTAACAATATACATAACTATTTTGAAACGCATGATATAATTAGGTAATTTATTTAGTCTTTTTAACATTATCAAAAAAGTCAACTAACTCATATATTAACGAGCGAAAATAGTATGTGTTTTAGAAACAAATTTGTTAGTAAGAAGGCCTAACAATTTTTTTTTAAAAAAAATCTATTTGATACTCTCTCAACTCGATGTGATTAAACAATTTTGACTTCTTATATCAATCCAATACCGCAAATTCGAGTTAGATTCAGGCATGATATATTTTTTAGCTGTTGGAAAAATCCAAGTGCTTTCTTTCGGATTTAGGAAAGAGCTCTCAGAGATCTGTTTTCCTCTTGGAAGATACAGGAATGAAATAATCAACGTATTGATAATGGAACACTCAAAGAGATTCTTCCAAGATCCAATGGTTTAAGAAGTGTGTTAAAGACACGGGGGAGTAGTGTGATTTTAATAAGAACAGTGCTGAAGCAAATAATAACATCATGAACCCATTATGTCATAAGCTCGAATCCTGGAAAGTCCCTTAATCCCGGGGGCGATTCCGAATTTGTCAGTTCTCTAAATGGGTGCTGGATACCGGGGGCTCTAAGTAAAAAAAAAATAATAACATCAACATGAATTTCATTGTCCATACGAGACCACGTGCACCCTTGTCGTTTTTACACGTATAGAATCCGGACTCCGTTGGATCAAAACTTGAAAACAAAGATTGTAGTTAAAGATTTTGGACTATAAGTAACACTGTTGCTGTTGAGTTCACTGCGCAACTCTAAAAAAATTCATATTTTTATAGTCACTTTCCAAATGAGGTGTATTTATTTTCTCTTTTCGTCATATTCAGTAACTCTTGTCCTTGAATTTCATATAATCCGTTAAGGCTTTTCTTACTCAGCAGTCAGCATGCTGAGCATTTAAATTTAAATGGTATAATATTTTTGGTTAAAATATATGTTTCATCATTTAAATTTTTAACCATTTAAATTTAAAAAATATACTTTTAATTCTTTTTATCTGAATGGAATATATTTAATTAGTAAATTTAAAGGTGATTATACCATTAAATACTTATAAAATATGTTTAAATTTTAATTATTAAACA
>QFDD01004704.1:0-15289 GCA_006871305.1 Vachellia collinsii | reverse complement strand
GTGTTACAGATGAAATACTTGATATTTTTTATCTCGTTAAAGCAAAGCCTTCTGAGCCTATTTCTAATGAAGCTTGGTCAAATGCAAATATTCTTAAAATTGAAGATAGCGATGATAATTGATGAAGAAAGAAGCTTATGTTATATGATTTGTGAACTTAAGTTTAAGATTTTCAAAGTGTTTATTATTGTTGATATATTTATTTAGATATGATTTTCTATGTTTTTAGCAAGAAGATTGTATTGTGTAAAAAGTAGTGTATTTTGAAAAAAATGAACAGTGCAAGGCCCGCGGGCCGGCCCGAGCCCGACCTCTCACGGGCCGGGCCTAGAAAAATATGGGAATTTGGGTACTAGAGCCTAAACGGGCCGGCCCGTTTAGGCTCTAGGCCCTGTAGGGCCGGCACTAATGGGCCGGGCCGGCCCGAAATCCCAGTTCTAGTAATAGGATGGTGCTACCCCACTTCATTATGCAGTTCAAGTTGGTGCCAAGCAAACTGTCAAGTTATTGATTAAATACAAGGTTGACATCAACGTTGTAGATAATGTGAGCCTTTCATTTAAAGAGAGATTGATTTTTTTTTTTATTCATACAGAAGAAATAAGACAACAAACAATAAGGTAACTTTGTAATTGTAGGGAATATACAATTTAGCGACGTGCATGTAGATTACAAATGGGATATTTAATATTTTAATTTGTGCTGTTGACATTGATTGCTCCTAGATTATAATGAAATTGATTGCTCCAATTTTTAATACCTTATCAAATTTATTCAAATTTATTTAATAATAAAAGAAAATATGTAGGTATTTTTTGGATTTTCTAATCCAAAAAGTGCTTATATTTATTTTTAAAAAAACACTTTTTAAACTATATATACTGTTTTAAAAAGTGGCTTTTTTAGACCGCACGTGATACATGCAATCTAAAGAAAAGACTTTTTAAACCGTATATCTTATATGCGGTCTAAAAGGAAGACTTTTTAGACTATATCTATATGCGATCTAAAAAATATCTACTTTTTAAATAGTTTTATTTAAATCGCATCTATATATAATCTAAAAAAGCTTTTTTATGTGGTCTAAAAATCATATTTTCTACGGGTGGAAGATGAAGATGTATGTAACGTCACAGCATCATAATAAGCGCTTTAACTCATAGACATAACAACAAAGCCAGAGTTGTCAGGTTGGCCCAAAAAAAAAAAGAAGCCAGAGTTGTCAGAATCAAGGCAGAGGCTTCGGTGATCTTTGTTTTCGTTATTTGTCTTTAACGTTTGGGCACACTCAAAGTGAAAGTGCCACTCATCCCCCATTACTCTTCTAAAAGACGGACGCTCTCTATTCTAACCAGGGTTTCACATGTTTTATTTAAAATTCTACTAAAAATAATTATATTTAAAACACTGTTAAATATTAAATGCATGATTTATTATGTTGTGAGGAGGTATAGAACACATGACAACTGGGGCATCAATTCAACTATAAACTCTTGACAAGACAGAATACACAAGCATGTATATGTACACTTGATAGATTGATTTGTAAATTTTAGAAGTTTGACTTATAAATTTTAAAAATTAACTTGTACATATAAATGTGTTAATACCTGATATTTAAGTTTTAAAAATAATTAGTTTTTACCACTCAACTACACCAAAGACGGTAGGTTCAAGGGTATTCATATCATTTCATGAAAAAAAAACAGAAAAGAAAACCCTTTTTTAATAGAAAAAGACTACCAAATTCTAGACTCAAAATAGAGGGGGAAGAACATTAGCATCATAAAAACTTTATTTACACTTATATATACTTGTTTGAAAACTTCTAAAAACCTTTAAAAAACTACTTCTATACTAATCGAAATAAAATTTCTTTTATATTTTTATTTGGAACATTGTAAAATCATTTAAAAAAAGATAATTCAAATCCTCATAATTGTTGAGTATACCTTTTTAGATAAAGTGTTGGTTAAAATGGTAAATGACCTCACTCCCCCATGCAAGAGAACACTAATTTGAATATCAAGAAGTTGGACTCAAAGAATATTGGATAACAAGAACAGATGGAAAAAAAAAGGGATAATAGAGGTTTTTTTAATCAAATACTATGAACAGTAAAACTAATTAGTAAGATACTATCACCCCCTCCCCCCACGCCCCTCACTCCAAGTAAAAAAATAATTTATTATTTTTAAATCCCTCCCCCAATAAAAAAAATTATTATTTTTTAAATCCTTTTAAATTTTCCTTTTAGAAAAAATAAATCCTTACAAATTATTTTGATAAAAAGACGGATATAAAAAATGAAAAATATTGAATTTATAATTTATACACTCTCACTTTTTGGCATTAAGATATAAAAAATGAAGACGATGGAAGCTTAAACGATGGTGATGTTGTTATCGGAGCCCATATCAACGTCGGTGAATGAAGATAAATCGTTGACGGTTTGATAAGTAGTTACAAAAACCATACCTTTTTGAGCTTCACAATAGAAGTATTATATCTGTCTCTTTTAAATTTTATATATATATATATTAGAATAAGTTATAAAGAAAGAAATAATCAAGAAATTTTATTGGATATACAATAAATGAAAAAGACAATTGAAATATTTTTATTGGAGATAATATGAATGATCTAATACTCCAAAAATACCTAATTATTTTTTGTAAAACAATTTTGTTACTAAATTAGTAAATTATAATTGTCCTATCGTTAACAAAAATATAACAATCTTGTTTTAAAAAATGACCTTGTTTTACAAAAAGTAAGAGAGTGTATAAATTATAAATGCAATATTTTTCATTTTTCATATTCGTCTTTTTATCAAAATAATTTGTAGAAATTTATTTTTTTTCTAAAAGACTAGTTTGAAAAAATTTAAAAAATAATTATTTTTTTTATTGGGGGAGAAATTTAAAATAATAATTTTTTTTGTTTGGGGTGGGGGCTTTGTGGGGATATTTTAATAAAAAAAAGATTCCTCTGGTGAACAAATTTGGGGAATTTGTACTGAATATGTTCTTCAAGTGAATGAGTTCAATACAAAACTAAACTCGTTCACCTTAATAATAAATTTAACATTAACATATGATTAAATATTTTTAAAAGTGTAGTATCTCTAGTTTCAGAGTTCATAGTATTTCATTGAAAAAACCGATAATAGACGACTGATAACAATTCTACAAACAGCTAGCTAGCAAGCCTGGGCACACGCCCTGTCTCTGACCATTTCCACATGAAGTTCTTTTAAAGGGGATGTTGACACGCAGTTTCTGCGTATTCTCAGTTAGTCACATCCTAAACTAACACAGATCAGGTTTCTGTATTTAAAAAAGAAAGCAAGAAAAGAAAGACTGCAACCACATTGAAATCTTCACTCACTGTACACCACTTCCACAGTTCACACCAGTCTGGACCTTTCTTTTCTCTCATTTCAAAGCCTGTTGATTTAATCTTACAAAGTTCCAACTCAATTGAAACAACCTGTCCCCAAGTTGGCTTCCATGTGTGTCATCTTCATTGGCCATTGTTTTGCCCCTCAGTGGCTGAAATTTCACCTGGCCCATTATATACATATCCTTTACACATGCATATATCATAAGACTCATAATAAGTCCACAGGCCCACAGAGATATAGATTAGTTGGATGCTTAAAGATCTTATCCTTGATACTTTCAACTTTAACGATAAGGTGCATGAGCTTTTCCCTGACAATCTTTTCACAACAGTGAGACATTATTTGACAAGCTTGTAAGTCACATGCTTGAGACATGGCTTAAAAGGGGGCTAACATTAGAGCTCACGTGAAGTTCTCGTTTACTTTGTAGGGGTTAATCACAAGGGATTAACTAAAAACAAGCCACACTTTTGTTTGTTTCCTTTTATATCTCTTAAAAAACACAAGTTAAGGTCACTCAGGTGGGATAAGGATTATATGATGTGAGGTTTAAGGACTGTTTAAGATAAGGTTGGTGTTTTGTACTTGCAAAAACCACTATAAGATAATTGCGACATTCACCGATGGCCGGCATGATTTGACAAAAACACTATGTCTAAGTTGAATTTGGAAAGAGGAAGCACATGAGGTTGATGTGAAATTCATGTACATGTGGAGCCATAAGATGATCCAACATCAACTAAAAATACGCACACGCGCAGACACACACACACACACACACACACCTATATATATATATATATATATATATTCATGCGTTATAATTTGTGCCTGAATTGAAGCAACAAGCTTTAGGTAGTTTACTGCCTGCAATAAGAGGGAGGGAGGGAGTCATGGGGAAAAGCGGCACGAGCTTTGCCAAGTGGAAGAAGGTGATAAGGCAACAAAGAGGGAAGCTTTATATCATGAGGGTGTGTATCACTATGCTTCTTAATTGGCATAAGTACTCTGAGTCTTAAACTAGTAGCACTCACTCACTCCCTAGTATTCTCATGCTCAAGGTGTCACCTTTTTGTGCTAGCTACATCTTTGAGTTGGTTGTTGTTGTAATTGTTGTTGCTATTATTATTCTATTTTTTTTTGTACACTAGCTTGTATATTCACAGCTTTCCAATGTAATTGGGGTTTCAAGAGGAAAATAAAAGAAGAAAACCCCAGAAAAAATGTTAGACCTCGGTGTGCGCGCACGCCCCAGTTGTCTAGTTGACTCAATTTTCAAACGTGCTGAGTGAAAATTAATAATTCGTATCAAACTAATCAGTTTGGTGAGATTCCTTGCATGTGTGTGTTTTGATTTTGAAATTGAACTCTCACTAAAGCTAAATCAAGTACTTATCTATAATATCATGGCCTTATTTATAAGAACTTCGAACCATATTAAGTAATTGTACACGTTTCATAATAATAAAAAAAATATCATTTTTTTGTTTATGAAGTCGTGAAAAGCTAAGTGAATCCATACAAATACATCCTGAAATTTGGGGACCCATGTGTTTTGGGGAATATAATCCGTGGAGAGGATGAGAAGGGAAATTATAATATACCACACCATATATATCTCAAAAGAGACAGGGTTGGCTAACTTAGCTGTCAGGATGAGTCTTAAGTAAGTCCTTTTATGGGCTATTTGTCTGGGAGCAACTGTGATTGGGACATGTTTGCCATCTTCGATCCTTCCCAGGAGCCACCCCGCTTATCACTTCAAACGTTTTCTTCATGTCCTTCTTCTCTAGGTATCTCTGCTTCTTTATGTGTATATATATATATATATATATGACAGCTTGTTAGGGCATCAAGATATATAGATATATTGTATAGTCATGGCAAGAAATAGGTTAACATTGAGAAGTCAGAAGCCTCAGTTATGGCAGCCCTTCCGGGAGCAGAAAACCAGGTTTTATATCATTTGGAGGTGCATAGTGATGCTTGTACATAGCAAAGAGAAATTTTGATGCGAGGGATAAGCCCATAAAAGGGAAGAAGAGAGTATAAGGGTTAAACTGCAAGATATATTACCAACGGATATGCCCAACATTACCTAGGACAATATTATCTCCATTGAGAGTATAGCCGTACTTTACCAAAAACTACAAGATATACAGCACCGTGTGGCTCTGGTACTGAACATCCTTACTCTATTAGTTTGTTTCTGTTTTTACTTAGGATTATTTCCAAGGTTAAGATGCGTGGGTTGGTGATTGTGGAGGAACCTGGGATTGTTTTAATTGTCAGAAAGTATGTACAGTAGGATTTTTATTCTTAATATTATATGGAACCTTAGCCATGTAAATTTACTTTGTAGAAATATATATGTCATACAGATTAGCATGTGTTAGAAAAGGCTATAGATGAGAAGTGAGAAATCATTCCAATAGCAGTCAAATATGTCTTTCTGCCACTTTTATTATCTCATAAGAAAGCAATGACTCGCAATTATATCATTTGACCCGCCCCCGCCTAGTGAAACCAAGCTTTATTGTTGTTATTGTTGTATTATCTTATAAGAATGAGGTTCATGGCAATCAGAACAAAAAATAAGCAGGGATTTATAGATAAATTATCACAAGCTTTCCATTAACATGGTATAAGTGTGAACAACCAGGGAATTATACATTATAACTGTTTTTATGTTTTCCTTTTACCTCGTTTAGCATATGTGTCGATATATATATATATATTCACAGAATATCAGATCGTTAGGTTACATCTATTGCCAGATCAGTGTAATTCCTTTCCCACTTAATGTAGCCCAAAATGTTATATACACATGAATTTATTCCCTTCCAAAACGAAAATAACAAAAATAAGATCAAACTAATAAAAAATGCTCCAAACTTATGTTCATCTTTTGAACATAATGTCACCGAACCAAAAAGCAGCCCCCAAAAAATGACAGGAATCGGACCAAAGCTCAATGATTGGAACAGACTCATCTCATCTACTATTCTCAGGAGCCTCGACAGAGTTCCCTTGGAACCTTGAAACATTATTTTCATCTTCAGTTGATTTTCTTGGTGTACTGGTACTCCCTTGTTTAGTTTGGCCTCCCTGGATGATCAAAACACAGATTATTGAGTCCACAATGTATACCAGCCGTAGACTTGTATATATAAATTAATTAGGGTCAGATTAAAAAAAAGAATGTGATGCTGCAGGATTTGTTAATGCTTGGAGTTGTTTCAGCTCACAGAAGGAATATGATTCACAGTTTTGAGCCTCTATGACAGGGAAGAATGAAACATAAAAAGAAGGTAAAAATAGCATTAACCAACTGAATCTTATTCACTAGTCAACGTTCCTTCCACATCTATGACTACTAAGTTATTAGCAAGTAGGTAATGTTATCATATCAATGAGACTAATTCAGTTAGTAACGATGAAGTGAGATGTTGGTAAAGATCCAGGTTTTAACCTTACAGATGTAAAAAAGAAAGTGATAGTTATAACTAATGACAACTAACAACTAACCTCATGCTAATTTGCTTCAAAAACTACGACAAAGGAGAAAGACATGGACAACATTAAAAGTGTACGAAAAGCAATCACTTACTGATCCCTTGAGGGCAGTCAATCTCCGGATAGATGGACAGCGTGCCATTGAGGAAGCAGCAGCTGCGGCAGCTACTCGTATCCTGGAAAATAAGACTTATGAAGCTTTTTGGTAACAAATCATGGAGCGTTTAATTCAGAGCAGCAGCAGTTTCATTCATCTCTGCAAGATTTAAAAATTTGAGCTCTTTATTACCTCTTGTGCACATCAACAAATTCATCCGTTTCATCTACAATCTCCTCCTGCATTGTTGGATTATAGTCAGTCTTGTGGGGGCGAAAGGGATGGCTGCAGGAGGGTGTGAAAGAAAAGAAGCGCGAAAGAGCTGTAAATTACCTGCAGAAGTTCTTCAAACACATCTTCCAATGTGATAATACCTATCACTTCATCTTCAGCATCCATTAAAAATAGATCACTTGTTGTGGCCTCACTTGAAGTTTGGTTGTTATGGGGAGGATTTGAGTTCTGGTCAATGTCTAAAACAACAATTTCTGATTTCGGCTCCATTAGTAAAGGAGTTGTTAGCTGTGAATCAACAACAGTACTCCTGTATTCTTCATTCTTCTGTCCCTCAGCTGTTGCTGGAGTTTTCTTGCCTTTTCCTCTAAACTTTATAACAGCAGCCATGTGACTGCTACCTTTTTGGAATTCATTCAGTATATCATAAAGAGGCATATTTGATGGAACTCTGAAAATACATTCAAGTACACAAACTCCAGATATTTCACAATTTGTTTCAGAGAAGGAAATGGCATGATAAATTAATAAAGATAAGCATACCTTGGAACTCTTCGGATGGAAACAGCACTAACAGGGGTCTCTGTTTCTGGTCGTACAGTGAGAAGATTTTTGACCTAATTTATAAATAAATTCAGAATTTAATAAAAAGGAAATAAAGAAAATTAAGTCAATCTGCAACATGAGACACTCACCAGTAGAAGCCCAATAATATTATTCGGATGTCCTGAATAGACAGGAACTCTGCTGTGTCCGCGAGCAAGAATTCTTCCCATTACCTCCCTGCTTGTTTAGATGGAACCATAAGAATTTGATGAAGAATGTAACTCCGAGAGAAATTGAATACATAAACATTTTGGAATGAAGAAGCTCTGCTCCATATATCAGTGTTTTATGAAGCCTGCTTCGGGGGAATGACTTCAGATGTTTTCCACATGTTCTAGTTCATGGTGAATTTGAAAACCAGAAACAAAACTAATCCTCAAAGAAGAAGCAATGAATGCCTCGTCTAAATGATAATAAGAAGTTTCTAAAAAAACATTTGAATTTCCCATTTACAATATAAGAAAGACTACCTCCTATAATTTGTAAACAAAAATGTTAATCAATTGTCAATTAAAAAATGTCGGCTTTTAGTGGTAATTAACTAGTCTTGGCAATTGGACAAAAAGGGGGGGGGAAGTAGTCTTGGCAGGCTATTGGTCAGACACTTTTTAAGCCTTGTGTTTGGATTTCAAGAGATAAAAACTCATAGAGGTAGAAGCGACCAGGAAACTTACCAATCTAACTTTGAATTAACGTCCAAGGAAAATGTTGATTCAATAGGAGTCATGGCTTGCAGAGCAGTCTGTTTATAGACAAAAATCAACTTCAAAGTCCTGCTGCAGAGACTATCATGTTTTACAAATTCTATTGAATTGTTAACATAACGAAAGAACGATTATGAAATTGGTATTAAGAAGTTGCAGGTTAATTGAAGTGCTCAGTGCTCACCTTTTCAGTCAAATCTAGAGCTCCACTGATAATTGTGGTCTCATCATGTGTGAGTTCACCACCTTTCCCAGCCTAAAGAACAAAATTCAACATCTATACATTTATTTTTCAGATTTGCATTGTTAATATTTGGGCAGCTTCAGCAAATCTTGACATGCTGGCTCTATAGCACGATTAGTAGAATTTGATGGATGGAGATAGTGTTTCCTGCCTTACCTCCTGACTGTGGATGGAGACAAGAGCTTTTAACTGGGCACGCCTAAACAAAGCCTCGTTATGACCCAATAAGAAATCCAGGATCTGCAATGAGAAAAACAAACCATTAGGGGCATGATTAAAATAAAAATCCACTGTTCTTATCTCAAGAGTAAGAGGAGTTCTTCCCTCCCCGGAAAGAGATACGACTGTTAAGGAGCTTTCTCTATAACGTTTATGACAGAAGAAGCACTCTTAAGCTAACAATCATTTCAGCCAGCAAAATCAAAAGACTAGTGACCATAGTTTCAGCCAAAGTCATGCCAGTGATATTGCTCAGTTACTGGGTCGACAAAGACTGGTTCTTTAGTCTCTTGAGGAAAAATCACCTTTCCAATAGGATAAGCAATGGGATAACAGATTATCATTAGAATTCGTACAAGCCAAATGACATTTGCACCTACAGCAAGACCATATCGAGTACAAATTGCTTGTGGGATAACCTGAAATCAAAGAGGCAAGGTTGATAACAAATAAAAAAATGAACCAAAAAAAAAATTCACAATTCCTTTATTAGCAACATTGAAGTTAAACCAGAGAATCATGAAAGATGACAGAATCACATACCTCTCCAAAAACAAGAACAAAAGTAACTGAGAGTATGATAGCAACGTATTCATTAAATATCCTATCTAGGTATATTGGAAGGGCCTGCAGATTGCAAGTGTCAAAGCCTTCAGGTGCTTGAAATTAGGAATGATATATAAATCAGACATAAATGAACAATAAATTACTCAGAAATAACTGACATCTCAAAAAGCATATTCAGGTATTAAAGCAGTCAATTATCTAGGTCATTTTCAAACATTATTTTGCAAATGCCCAACGCAATGGGATTATATAAATCGTTCCTAAGCATAATATCCTTTGACGAACCAAGAAGTCAATCACTATTTGCCTTAAAGTCAAAGACCATTCGTATCAAACAAATTATATGCAGAAACATAGAAAAACATAAATCAAAATTATGAGCATTATAATTTGCACGAGACCGATGCAAAGCCACCGAGTTCTAACATCAGTTTCATTTTTAACAACCTTTCCCAACACCTAAAACGTGAGACATCACGCAACCATAACATTGTGAATGAATTACCTCCATGGCTGCAGCGTTGCAAAGCAGCAGGGTTACAAGAAGCTGGTGCTGCTTTTGAACCACAGGAAGGATCGTAGCTAAGTATATCAGAACCAAGAAAGAAAAAAGAAAAAGAAAAAGAAATCAACAAACCTTTTACAATGCATTGATCTAGGCAATCTTAAAATTTAAGAAAGAAACATTATGAAAAGGGAAGAACACATCAAGCATTGGAAAACAAAAAACAATATGATCCGGAAAATGGGATGGAAGAAGGGACCGGGGGGGGGGGTGCAGACGACGGACCTGCTTGCATTTTCTCAGCGTGAGTACCGCTGCGCTGAAGAATCTCAAGGTCGACGACGCTGAGAGACATGAGGCCGAGGGTGAGGCCGGACATGATGCCGGCGAAGAGAACGAGGAAACAGGAGAAACCGGCGTAGATGAACCACCAGAGGGATCCAAAAGGTATGGATTTGGCGTGCACAATCACCGCGTTCAGCACATGCATCGCGTCCTTCACTTGTTGCTTCGTCTTCTTCTTGGTCTTCGTGGTGACTGGTGATGGTCGACTTGTTCCCGAGGGGAGACGTTAGAGGAGCATGTGTGGTGACTGGTGAATGGTTTTGGAGTATCAGCGGCCCCATAGGTTCTGGAAGCATAGGGGCGATCGTATTGTGTCCTTTAGACACGTAGCATATTGCGCTCGTCCATTACGTACGGAGTACCTACCTGATGCAATTATTGCCCCCTCTCCGCCCAAACAAGGAATACTTCTTCTTGGCTAGGTGTTCTTTTAGTCTTTTTAAGATTACATAAAATTTTAATTTAATTTTTTAAATTTAAAAATGCATTTTTAATCATTTATTCTTAAAACTATAAATTTCACTTAATGAAAAATGCTGACTCAGTAAATTTAAACTATAATTCTACATTTAAATGTTGATAAAATATACTTAAATTTTAAAATATAAAAAATATAATAAATAATTAATATTTAAGCATATTTTGATAACATTTAATTGTAAAATCATCATTTAAATTTGTTGAGTCTGTATTTTCTATAGTGAAACTAACAGTATTAAGGATAATGGATTAAAAGTACACATTTTAAACTTGAGGAATTAAAATGAAAATTCATGTAAACTTAAAGGATCAAAGATATACTTTAACTTTTGATATCATTTGAAGTGATTCGAACATATGCAAGCTATTGGAAGCACCATTAAGAAAGGTGGAGCAAATAGTATGAAATGCTCTGGGGAGAGATAAAGGAAAACTGAAGCACACTTTTAAGGAGGTTATAGAGAGAGTCTTTTAATTAATAATACATCCAAAGATATGATTTATGATAGAACGCAATAACGTCATTTAATCCATGTAACCGACTCCACTTAATGGATCAATCTTTATTGTTGTTGATTGCTACGTGAGACTTGTGAGGAACGGATTTATAATTGTAATAAGAAAATGGACTCATTGAATTCCCCAAAATATATTACTCAGAACGTCATACACTCACAAATATGAAGTATATATTGTACCAATTCTCATTCTTTCACAGTTCTAGTTAATATCTTTTCCAATGATCGGATAAAATTACATCAAATCTAAATCTAAATATCAGCAATGCACCAAAGTGCCAAAGCTAAACATCCACCTCACAAACTAAAGCTATTCTTCACAAATCATTTTATACTTCCTCTTTGGCAAAAAAATGTAGCCCACAAGATCAAAACTTGTACGGATCTGTGTTCCTCCCATTTTTTGATGATCCAGCCTGTGAAATTCTGACTTCAATAAACCTGCCATCGAAGAACTGTATGCTGTTTGGTTAGTCAAACAGGAATCAGGAAAGAATTCCTTTTTTCTTTAAATAAAATATGAGACGTACAACATCCATTGTATTCTTATCATCAATATACGTATTTATTCACAATTTTTTTTTTTTTTATCTAAGGGGACAAGAGACAATTTTCATTCAGAAAATTAATTTTTGTTCCACTCCATTCTACTCTCCATGCCCAGCAAGCCCTTTGTTCAGATAACTAGTATAGTTGGTAAGTTATTCCAAGAGATGCATTGTACCTTCCCATTCATCTTTTCCACGGACAATTGTGCAGACTCTTCCTTGGCAAACCGAATGTATGCAATACCCAGGAACTGCCCAGATTCTTTATCCATGAGCAGCTTCACTGCATTATGATGATAAACAGTCTAGATTGAACACAATTCTCAACATTGTACTCTATAACAACCATATCAGAACAGCAAAAATCCAAATGAAGTTCAACTCTTTTGGCTTGGCAAACAGATGGGGGGGAAGAAAAGTGATTTTGATAATGGAAAACACACACACACACACACAGAGGCCGCATATCCCTTTAACTCAAATCTTCTTTTCCCTCGCCTTCACCACTCATTTCTGTTGACTGGTAGAGAGTACACACATAATTACTGAATAATTTCTTCTTTTCCTGATTGAATTGAATACAATGTGTTCTATGGTACATTTATATATACCATACAGTGTGAGATACCGAGCTAAGGATATTGGGCCAGAGACCCACATATGTATCAATACAATGGATTACTATGCTCTACAATCTCAATCCAGATTATACCATAAGACTTGCAAACATACATTAAAAGTTGAATATTTGGGAAGCATTATATATCTGAAGCCAACATAGCCTTAGAAGTAACCATCTAAGCATGCCAGCAAAAGATCTTATCACCTTCACTAACTTCACCAAACTCTGAAAATGCCTTAACCAAACGTCCTCCAGAAGTTGACAGAGGAAGCCCTGCATTGTCCCACCCTCTAGACTTCAGTACTAAAATGAATTATCACTGCATGCATATAGATACAGAAAACTTCAATAAGACAACCTTTCAGGCCTCTCCACTAAAAACGGTTAGATAATGCATGCAATATGGTAAGTATATATGAGCTCATAGGAATTCAAAGCTGCATGGTAGTGTTTCGCAATTCTGCAACTCTAATGGGCTGTTCCATGTGTGAGAATGATCTTGCATGTCTGTTGCCAAATTATTGGTCTTTAAAAAGAGTGAAAAAGAATTGAGCACTGAACAGTATTTAACCAACAAATTCAAAATTATCCCTTTGCATTCTCTGTAGCACCGTGCATAACGCTCACAGAGTCACGGGTTCTGCTTCAAGGAAGCACTACGAGGAAATCGTTCTGATTTCTGAATGGCAAATACAATTTGTCAACTCTATGACATGTAAACAAAGAAGCAGAGTTCAATTTGTGTCCCTACAACTAAAACAAGACCCATGTCAGTGCCTAGCCATTTCTAATCCCTTTTCTTGTGTCTTCAATATCCCGTATCAAAGTGTCGTTACTCCGCTAAAAACTAAGGGGATTCACATCAAAATAAACAAAAATAAACGAAGGGTTACCTTTAATCAAGACTTTAGCTGGAGAAGAAATACTGAATTCGGCAGAAGAATTGGAGCTGCAGCAAAGAATAGGGGATGATGATAAAGGAATTGACATTGATAGTGAAGCCAACATTGGGCACAGTGGGAGCTTTGGAAACAGAGTCTTGGAGATTGATGGTTTTGAAATGGCGAACCATCTGGGAAACACAACTTGTGAATTTCGCAGAAGTGCCATTTTTTCCCCCAGCCAAAGCACACGGAAGTGTCGCTCAAAACACCAACTTCCGAAAAACCTAAACGATTGTGACGTCGTTGACGTGTCTCATAGCATGGAATGGCAGCTAAAATCTTCAATATGATGATGCTACAGCATTTGAACACCGGAGTGGGTTGATTTTATTTTCGTCGGGATGACAATGAGCGAAAGAAAGAATGATATCCCGGGCCCCCCGGAGGGTGGGGGAGTTAATCAAATTATTGATTTTATTTTTGTCAGGATGACAAATTGACAATGAGAATTTCTGGGACAAGAAAGTTGGGCTGCCTGAGGCCCAAAAAGACACTTGGGCTGTGTTATCAGTGTGTAACTCAACCCAAGACTATTCATAACATTCTTTTTCTACAATAAAGATTAATCCAATTGGTAAAGAATTTGCATAAAACTTACATGGTTGTGAGTTCAAATTTTACTATCGATATGTAAGAATCTTGTTGGCAGGTGATCCAGAAGTACCTCTATAAACACTCTTTGAGCCTTGAGGCTGCCCTAATTCTGATGAGCACTCAAGACTTAACTCATCTAAATTATTATATGTACAAAAAAAAATAGCATTCTTTTACTAAGAGGAGTCATGTCATCAAATTCCCATTAGAAGGGGTATCTATATTTAGTATCCAACAATGTCACGAATAGGATTGCATCTGATATGAGGATACATATGTTTAGCAAAAAAAATATGAGTTAAGTACAATAAAAGGAGCTAATCTCTTACAATATAACAAACTAATATTCGAATCAAATTACATTCTAATGTTATACATAAATATTTGGGAAAATTAGTCTTTTGATCCATCAACTTTTGACTTGGTTGTAACACAGTTCATGAACTTTGACTCACTGCAACTCATTTCCTATAGTTTTAACTATTTTATAATTTAGTCCCTGTCTTTTTATTATATATATAATATATTTTCTAAAATATATAGATTACATTATAAAATAGTTAAAACTAGAATAACTGAATTGCAATAAGTCAAAGTTCAAAACTTAAGTTACAATCGAGTTAAAACTGCAGGAACTGAGTTGC
This sequence comes from Vachellia collinsii, assembly GCA_006871305.1. Classification (NCBI taxonomy): domain Eukaryota; kingdom Viridiplantae; phylum Streptophyta; class Magnoliopsida; order Fabales; family Fabaceae; genus Vachellia; species Vachellia collinsii. The sequence goes on along the minus strand of QFDD01004704.1, from coordinate 496 downwards.
ACCATGTCAACGTTTAAAGACTAAATTCTGATCAGATCAAAAGTTGAGGGACCAAAAAATTAATTTTCCCTAAATATTTTAAGGGAATCAAATTATATTTATTATAATTAATCTATCTAATTTTTCATTTATGCGGATTAATTAAATAGCCGTTTGATTAAAGATTGAACAGAGTATTTAACAGTTGGAATTTGATTTTCTTAAAAAAAAAAAAAAATCTTAGTTCATATCTGTTGACCAATATGTGCGTGCATTCTTAGTTCCTTACCTGTTATCAATTGAGTTGAACCATATATTGTTATTAAGTACCTCGTCCACCTAATTTCGATTCACTGAAAAAATGACAAGATCATTAATCAATCCTGTGTCCATAAAAGAAGAAACGAGACTAGATAACGGAAAATTTATTGAAGTCATCCACATAGGAATGCAGAAAGAGACATTGATTTGATGGCAGACCCTATGACTTCTCCAAAACACACACACACACACACAC
>QFDD01004703.1:0-15820 GCA_006871305.1 Vachellia collinsii | reverse complement strand
GTTGCTACCTTTTTGAGGCATCTTGTTGGCTACCTGTGGCCTTTGAATCTTTGTTTTAAAACCATTTTGGGGTCTAGATATTTTAGGTTGTTTGTGACTTTCATCAAATTTTTATGCATCTAGCCCGTCGAACGGCATAAGTATTGTGGTCATGTTCGGCCTTTTCTCTTTTTTTCGTATATATATATCAAAAATAGCAATGTTAGAGTCATAAATCAATAGCAGTTCACTTTGTCATAGCAATAGAATCAAATGTGAGTATTGCGTGAATTACTAGTATCTAACCAACTCTCAATGGGAAGTACTTATGCCTTGTTTGGTACGTGCACTAATAGAAAAAAGCTTATTTAGACTGCCCTTTTTAGATCACACTTGAAAGATAAGGTTTAAAAAATGACCAGTGGGATTTTTGTAAATATAAAGACAATTTTTCACTCATTTAAACGCACTAGTGAGGTGAGGTCTAAAAGGTGTTCCTTTAGATTGCACCCCTGTGGTGCAGTCTAAAAGATACACTTTTTAAACCGCACTAGTGGGATGAGGTTGAAAAATAACTCTTTTTATGTTATTTTTTATCTAAAAATATTTAGAGTTATAGGCAAGACTCTTCAAATCTTTAGTCTTGCACGCAATTCTCATTGTGCTTTTCTTCTCTTCATCTCCTTCACTACCAGTCAAAACAGGGTCCATTGTCTCCGCCGTGCTCTAGTTCTTCTCTTCAAATCTTCACTCTTTGACCAGATCCATTCTCTGTCGTAACAGCAGTGCTTGAGAATGCCCAGATTGTCTTCATCATTGCATGCCCATCGTGCTCGAACTTCAGCTCTGATACCAAGATAGTGTGAACCCAAAGGGAAAGATCCTAAGAACCCACAGCCAATCTGAAATATACGCACCCCAAGAAAGATAAACAAAGGTTAATGATCAACTTGAACCCTTGAACATGAAAGAACAAGGACCTAAATGTTGGAAGACGCCACAAGGATGATCAAGCCTTGATAAGTTTGTTAGTTCAATGAAGAACCCTAAAGAGAATCCTCTCTCAAGTCTAAAGTTGAAAGAATGCAATTCTTTAAACTCAATTAAAAAACGTAATCTGATCTGATTTCAAGAATGAGGAATACAATATATTTATAGAGATTACATTCTGAAATCATATCCTTAAAAGATAAAATTCAAATATAAAACTGATATCTATCTTAAAATTTAGGGATAAGGATATTCAAAAGAATATCTTTATTCCAATCCTATCTAATTCAAATTACAAATTTTCGCTTAAAAGTAATAAATAAAAGATAATTAATAATTTAGGCCTAAAGTGTGATTATTTAGGCCCAAATGAGTCTTCCTATGTATAGCCCATGATCCAAGCCCTTTAATTTGAAGCCTCCAAGCCCAAAATATGATCTGCAGGTCTATTTTCAACCCAAATCAAATTAATGACGTCCTTCTCACTTGTTGCTACAAATGCCATATGTTTTGGTAAAATCTCTTGCACAAGCCCATTCAATGCTTCCTTGATTCTCTTGGCCCTTGCTCTTGTGATTGATCCACTTGGAATTTGCAAAGACTCATTTGAATTTGATGAGTCAGCTTGCTGGATTACATCATTCCCTCTCTCCTCAAAAGGATTCATCCTCGAATCTTCACATACATCAAACAGAGATAAGTTAGATATGTTAAATGTAGTACTAACAGTATACTCACCAGGCAAGTCAATCTTGTAAGCATTATCGTTGACTTTTTTAAGCACTTGAAATGGACCATCGCCTCTTGGAGCTAACTGGAAAATGTGGAAATCTTTCTTTTCCCATATGCACCCAAACCCAATCTCCTAGTTTGAAAAGAACACACCTTCTTCCTTTGGTTTCCTTGGATGCTTATTGCTCATTTTTCTTTTCAATTTGATGCTTCACATGCTCATGAAGTTGCTGCACTATTTCCGTTTTCTTTTTCCCATCAAGACTTACTCTCTCATCAATAGGTAATGGTAATAAGTCCAAAGGTGTAAGTGGATTAAAGCCATACACAATTTCAAAAGGAGAATAATCTGTAGATGAATGTACACTCCTATTATAAGCAAATTCAATTAATGGCAAGCAATCTTCCCAATTCTTCAAGTTCTTTTGAATCACAATTTGAAGCAATTGAGTCAAAGTTCGATTAACAACTTCAGTTTGTCCATCGGTTTGTGGTTGACAAGCAGTAGAAAAGAATAATTTAGTTTCAAGCTTTCCCCACAAAACACTCCAAAAATGACTCAAGAATGTTGAATCCCTATTAGACACAATGCTTTTAGGAACACCATGGAGTTTCACAATTTCTTTAAAGAATAAATTAGCAATATATGTGGCATCATTAGTTTTATGACATGGAATGAAATGTACCATTTTAGAAAACCTATCAACAACCAAAAATATGGAATCCATTCCTCTTTCTAAGCTTGGCAAACCCAAAATGAAATCCATTGAAATATCTATCCAAGGTTCACTAGGCATAGGTAACACATTATACAATCCATGTGGCAAGTGATAAACACCAATATTTACATGGTTTTCTGACCTAGTTTTGGGCATTCTGTAACTCGTTTACCCTGCCTTGCATGCAATTTAGCCTCTTTTGGCTATTTTGACCCATGTATTGCACAATTACTCATACAAAGGGGAAAATGAGTGAATTATCTTTTTAAGCTGTACATGTTTTCGAGTTTCAGTGTTTGATTCCTTAACAAGGCTCTTTACCTCTGTTTCAGGCATGTGAAGGTGACACTCAAGCCCAAGGATGAGTTGGAAGGAGCTAGAGTTTGTTGAAGGGAAGAAAATTTGCAAGTAGAGTGCCATTAGACTTATTTAGTCGTGACCATAAATAATAGGTTGCAACCTTGATGCAACTTTAGAGCTGTGTTGACCCTATATGTTGCGACCTAATACTGGTTAAGTCGCGACATTATTCTTATTAAGTCGCGACCTAATTGTGAAAATACAACTATGCATTTTGGATTACATCAGCAGCCTTCTGCATATCAAAAGGGGGAGCCACCACAAAAACATGCTCATTCTACAGTTTTGGAGAATCAATTGGAAGCTAGTCTCTCTTTTTAAAGCAGCCACCAAGCTCTACTCATTCCCCTTCCATTTCTCAACATTTTTCCTTCATCTCCCACCATTCCCAGCCATCCAACCCTCCTTCATCACTCTTTCCTTCACACTTCCATCTTCATCTTCACCTCTCCCAAGCAGAAAACCACTGTGATTGCAGCTACATCCTTGAAGTTATGAGAGGCTAAAACCTTAGCCTCTTGGTGATGGAGAACAACGCCTGAGCTCTGGGATTCATTGGAGAGTATTCCTAGTCTAATCTTGCATTTGAACATTTGTAGATATTTCTAGATTTAGTGGTTTCTACTCTTATGTGAATGGTGTTTTCAGATTTGTAATCCTTCGGTTGGACTATGTATTCAGATTGGATGTTGTTTTATGTTGATTAGTGTATATATATATTTTAGATTTGATTCCTTTTGTTCACCTAGTTATCAATAATTGTTGGTGGTTAGTTATTCATTGGGTTTCTATGATTGTGATTGCAATCTATTGAGTACATGAGCATCATTCATCCTTTTACATTCTGAGTGGTATTTAACAATGTTTTAAGAAATGTTCATGAACTTCGATTCAAGTGAACTACATTAATTAAATCATTGGACCTAAGTGATTTCTTAGGGTTTCTTAATTAGACTCAGAAGGATTAATCTCCCATATTACAGTTAGAGCAAGGAAAGCTAAGTTCTCATCACTGAGAGTTTGTTTCTTATATATTCCTTTTAATCCAAAGCACACTTTCAATCATCAAATGAACCAAAAATATTTTACTACTCACATTTTCTATGTTTTGCATTACAGCTTTCATTTACTAAATCAAAACCCCCCTTTTACCCAAGTTTAGCATGTTTTCAATAACCAATTTAAACTAGGATGGCCAATAAACCGCTCCTTGAGAAGAATAATTGGTTGCCCATTATATTGCATTATTTTGGGTGCAATCATTTTGTATCGAACTGGAAGGTGACAAAACCGTGTCTAATCAATGTCGTCTTTGCCAGGGAGCCAAGTAATTGGTTCCTTAGTAGTTGGTTATTATCACCATTGTTGACTTGGGTCGATTCTCGTTGAGCTTTAGACTAAGCTTTCATCTTTTGACATTGCATAGCATACAAAATTTTACAAAAATACAAACAAACATTTTGGTTTTCTTTGATACTTTTGCAACTGCACATTTGCACAGCATCTTGCATTTGTTCTTATCTAATCGTAAGTATTTGGGCGATTGTTGCAAGGTTTTGAACTATTTGTGCATAACTATCAGCATTTGACCAAGTAATTTGGTGAGTTTTTGAGTTTGTTTGTGAGGAGCAGCTCCAGTACTACTTCAATCACAACATAACATAACTCTAGTCACGACTTACAACATTTTCCTCTCTAGGAATTGTTCTCGGTACATTTTTTGTCATGACCTGTAACATTTAAGTCATGACCTAAGTCTCTATTTCAACCAAAATTTTCTAAGTGTTCACTTTTGCTTCCTAGGTGTCCTCGGTACACTTTAGTCGTGACCTAGAATACCTAAGTCGCGACTTGAGTGAACTCTATCACAAAAATCATTAAGTGTCCAGGATTTTTTTTCCTAGTCATATTTGGTTTTTTTCACATACTTTTGAGAGTGTATAGCACTTACTACACCTCAAACTCGCTAAGCACTATTAAAATTCACTGAGTTTGCATTCATTTTGGTTCAATTGTTTGGTAAATATTAGTTTTGGCTGTATTTTTCTTTGAGTTCTACTTGTGTGCAACTTTTAAAATGTTTGTATACAAAGGAGGCGTAGAGGTAAAAGAGGGAGGGAAACAAAACCCCCAATACACCCACTCTGCATAACCCTCCCCATTCATCCAATGAGAGTGAGAAAGTAGAAGAAGAAATCATGGCTGAATTACCCCCATCGAGTGGTATTGGCAATCGAAATGAAAATCATAACAGACCTAATAACGGGAATGGTCATGAAGACCAAGGAGAGAATAATGGACATAATAGAATTAATGATCCACCTAGGGGTAGGACTATTAAAGAGTTAACATAATCTAATGGCAACTTTGATCCTATGCCCGATGTTTTTCCTACTTTTATTGCTGATTTTGAAATAAAGGGTCAACTGATACACTCACTACCTAAGTTTCATGGACTTGAAGGTGAAAATCCTTATCTCCAACTCCGGACACTATACATGCAGTGCATGTCTATGAAGCCTATAGGGGCCAATATTGATGATGTGATGTGAAAGGTATTTCATCTCTCTCTGGAAGGGAAGGGTAAAGAATGGTACATGAATTTGCCACTATACATTGACAATGCTTATGAATCATGGACCAACTTGAAGAAAGCCTTCTTGGACAATTACTTCCCATCCACCAAAATTTCAGCTGCTCGTAAAGAGATATCGGCTGTAAAGCAGGAGGCGTATGAATCATTTTTCGAGTATTGCAGTCGATTCCAAGAAATGCCCATTAGATTCCCTAATCATCAAATCCTAGAGGAGCATTTAGTCCAGTATTTCTACAATGGACTTCTAACTTTGATGCAAGCCCTAGAGACCTCAGAGATTATAAGGCTGACAGAAATCCTCTTTTGGTGAAGCTTCCTCAAGATATATCAAGACTTACAAGCATGATTGAAAGTTTGCAACCCACGAAACCTTAATCCCTTGCTATGGTAACTTCCACTTGCGGTGATTGTGATTCTCCTATGCACCTCACTCAAAATTGCCCAGAGCCTTTGGAGGACGTTAATGCTCTATTCCAAGGAAAGGATGGGCAATATTCACAAAGAGACCCCTACTCTAACACCTATAACCAAGGGTGGAGGGATCATCCTAACTTCAAGTAGGGTGGAGGAACAAATAGACTCGCTCAATTCCAAGGTGGACAAGGGAATCAATTTCATCAAACCAGTGCTTCATCAAGTGGCTACCATGGTCATTCATGAGCTATAATGCCCATATCAAGCAACAACATGGTTCATCAACAGCCGCCTAAAGCGGATGAGACTTCCCAACTAATGAAAAGCATGGCTGCCCAGATGACCAATATTGAAGGGCGATTAAAGGAAAGTGATGATAGATTTGTTTCTATCACTACAATTTTGCAACGGATGTAAAAGGATAACTCAGATGTTAGTAAAAAGATGGAAGCACTTACATTGAAAAATGGTGAGATCACAAGTCACCTAACCCAGCTCTCTAACACGGTCATCGACATGCAAGCCAAGATAGGGGTAGTATCCCCTCTAACACAATGATAAATCCCAAATCCCTCAATGCTATCACCCTGAGAAATGGGAAGACGGTTCACTTTGAGGATGAAAGAAGTGTAAATGCTGAATCTCACCGATCAATGACTAATCCACTCTCCCCAATCAGATTAGGAAAATCAAAAAGCTCCAAGGAAGAGGAGCTCATGTTGAAGAGAAGAATGCAAGAGGAGGGAATCATTCAAGATGAAATCCACATGCATGAACCTAAATCTGAAGGAAAAGCACAAGAGAACGACATCACAGTATTCAGAGCAGCACATAAAGGCAAGCAAAGGGAAGAGAATGCGAAGTCTAGCAAGCAGGGAGCTTCAATGCCTGCAAGTAAGGAGGTAACTTCTAAAGACCTTCCTTTCCCTAAAGCTTTCTTTTCTGGTAAAAAGAAATATGACTCTGAGTTAGCAAGTGAAACATATAAGTTGTTTAACAAACTTGAAATCAATGTGCCCATGGTTCAGTTTCTGAAAGGGAATCCTAAATATGTTAAGCTACTCAAAGAATTATGTGATGATAAATAGATATTTAGGCCCTTAGAATGAACCCAAGTCAATGCCAATGCGTCTTCTCTCTTTAAGGCCGAATTACCAGTGAAATGCCAAAACCCAGGATCCTACACCATCTCATGCAGCATAGGGAAAGTTTACATAAAGGGGGTGTTGTTGGATCTAGGGACTGCAATTAATGTCATGCCCTGGTCAGTTTATTCAGCCCTAGGTATCAATGGTCTCAAGGACACTAGTATGGTACTTCAATTAGCAGATCAGTCTATTAGGTATCCCAAGGGAATCATAGAGGATATCCTAGTTCAGGTTAAGGACCTAGTATTCCCTATTGACTTCTATGTGTTGGACATGTCTAATGAGCTGGTTAATGAGAGCACCCTTATCTCAGGGAGACCCTTCCTTCAAACCTCTAAGACCATTGAAAGCATGAAACACAGTTCTATCACAATGGAGGTAGGATATCATATGGTCACATTCAATATGAATGAAGCCACTCGATATCCTTTTGATAGTGCTACTTTCATGGGTTTAAATGCCATTGATTTAGCTGTGGAGGAAGTTAAGGATGAACATGAAATGAATATGCATGATGTTTGTCATATGAATTCACCTAAACTGCTTGTAGCTTCTTCTAAACCCCTTGAGTCTTTGGAGCATGATTTATCCCTAAGTGCATATGATGCATATTTTGACTCCCTGCCTTCTGTTTATTCATTTTCCAATTCTTGTGGCCATGACATGTCATGTGTTAATCCTCTTAAAATTAACAACATGCTTTCCATACCTCAAGATTTTTATTTTCCTCTTGATTTTGAATCGTTGCTTGCATGACAAATGGCATTGTTGTAGCAATGATGTTCTAGTTGGTTTTGCATGATGTCTAGGTGATGAAATGACAATAAGTGAAGCTGAACTAGAAAACACAAGCACCACTTGCCAAGAAGACCTCTCAGTACACTTTCAGTTGTGACCTGGAGGACAAAAATTCATGACCTATGAATCCACTTGCCAAGAACACCTCTTGGTACACTTTCAGTCACAACTTGGGAGTGCTGGAGCAGCATCTCAGCCTCAAACCTTCCAGCTACAGTGATTAACAATGTGGTTGAAGGGCCACCACTTCTATCCCCACACACTCTAAAATTATATCTCGTACTTTGTGTTTCCTAAATGAACTAATATCCAATGATGATGCAGGTGTGAAGACACAGTTGGCCATGAAAGTCGTCTCTTTGAATCAAAATGGTTATGGCATAGCATTCCAAGAAGCTGAAGCTATTGAAGCAAATCAACACAGGTCAGACAAGTGTGTACTTTAGAACTTAAGGAGTTGCCCCCTAACCTGAAATATGCCTACCTTGGCGCTGAAGATAAACTACCTGTTATAATTTAGAGTTCTTTGTCTGATAGTGAAGAGGCTAGTTTGCTAAGTGTCTTAAGTAAAAATAGAGAGGCTTTGGGGCTATCTAACATAAAGGGGTTGGATCCCACTGTATGTAATCATAAGATTTTATTGACTGAAGATTCCAAACCAGTTAAGCAAAGCCAGCGAAGGTTAAACCCTCAAATCTCTGATGTGGTTAGGAAGGAGGTTGATAAACTTTTGAGAGCCATCATTATTTATGCCATATCTGACAGTGAGTGGGTCTCTCTGGTACAAGTCATGCCAAAGAAGAGTGGAATCATAGTTGTTAAAAATGAGAATAATTAGCCCATTTCCACTAGGGTGCAAAACTCTTAGCGAGTTTGTATAGACTATAGGAAACTAAACGATACCACTAGAAAAGACCACTTTCCCTTACCATTTATTGATCAAATGCTTGAGAGATTGCGGGGAAAAGCTATTATTGTTTCTTAGATGGGTATTCGGGGTACTTTCAGATTCCTATAGACCCTAGAGATAAGGACAAAACCACCTTCATTTGCCCGTTTGGTACCTATGCTTCTAAGAGAATGCCATTCGGTCTTTGTAATGCCCCTGGCACATTCCAAAGATGCATGCTATTTATATTTGTTGAATTTATTGAAAAATACATAGATGTGTTTATGGATGGATTTTACTTTATATGGCAACTCTTTTGATGAATGTTTACAAAGTCTTAACAAGGTCTTAACACGGTGTATTGAGAAAAAGTTGGTTTTGAACTATGAAAAATGTCACTTTATGGTTAATCATGGCATCGTGTTAGGACACTTGATCTCTCAAAAAGGAATAGAGGTAGATAAAGTGAAAATTGAGGTGATATCTTCCCTATCTTACCTTACAAACTTGAAAGAGTGGAGATCTTTCCTTGGACATGTGGGGGTTCTACAGGAGGTTCATCAAAGACTTTAGTAAAATTGCTCTACCTCTATCTAAGTTATTAAAAGAAGATGTTGTTTTCTACTTTGATTCTGCTTGTGAGGATGCATTTAATGAGTTGAGGAGCAGATTGATTTCACCTCCTATCTTGAACTCACCCAATTGGGAATTGCCTTTTGAAATTTCGTATGATGCTGCAAATTTAAGTATGGGGGCAACACTTGTTCAGAAGGATGGTACTATTTCTAAAGTAATAGCATACACCTCCAAAACTCTTGATCTTGCTTAGAAAAACTATACAACCACTGAAAAGGAATTGTTTGCAATTGTATTTGTTCTTGATAAATTTAGAAAATATCTCATAAATTCCAAAGTGGTTGTGTATACAAATCATGTTGCTCTCAAATACCTATTCCACAAGCCACAATCAAAGCCCCAGCTCTTGAGATAGATGTTGTTGCTTCAAGAGTTTGATTTGGAGGTGAAGGATAGAGCTGGGAATGTAAACCACATTATAGATCATCTCAGTAAACTGCCACTACATACCAGGGGAGTATTAGATTCTAACATGATTTACGATTCATTTCCTGATCAGTCTCTTGTGTTATATTTGTTATACAACCATGGTTTGCACATTTAGTCAACTATCTTGCTACAGGTCTAATCCCTTCTCACTTGACTCTGTTTCAGGCGTAAAAGCTCAAGAGTGAAGCTTCATACTATATCTGGGATGTGCCATATTTGTTGAAGATGTGTGCAGACCAAATGATAAGGAGGTGCATCCCTAAAGAAAAAGCATGGTCTATATTAGAGGCTTCCCACAATACAGTTTGTGGAGGGTCACTTTGGAGCTAAGAAAACAGTTTGAAAAGTTTTGGATGCCGGTTTCTGTTGGCCAACCCTTTTCAAGGACTCCTTTACCTATTGTAAGGCATGTGATACATGCCAACAATTTGGGGAGTGAGCCATAGACAGGAGATGCCGCAACATCCTATCCTTTTTTGTGAGGTTTTCGATGCGTGGGGGATAGATTTTATGGGACCTTTTCCACCTTCTTATGGCTACACTTATATTCTCCTTTCTGTAGACTACTTGTGTAGGTGGGTAGAAGCCATCCTGACCCGAAAAGATGATGCACCTACGGTTGCCAAGTTTCTGAAGTATACTATTTTCAGTAGTTTTGGTGTACCCAAGGTCTTGATTAGCGATCAGGGCACTCATTTCTGCAACAAGCTTCTCAATAACTTGTTGGCAAAATATGGAATGACCCACAGAGTATCAACCCCCTATCACCCATAAACCAATGGTTTCGCCGAAGTATCCAATAGAGAGATAAAGTGCATTTTGGAATGAATTGTTAAGCCCTCCAATAAAGACTAGAGTTTAAGCCTAGATGACGCTTTGTGGGCCTATCGCACCGCATTTAAGACTCCAATCGGTATGTCACCTTATAGGATTATCTTTGGGAAGTCCTGTCACATTCCGATTGAGCTTGAGCATAGGTCTTACTGGGCTATGAAGAATTGCAATGCCGACTTGGAGGAGGCCGGCATGAATCACCTTCCCCAAATTCAAGAGCTAGAAGAAATGTGGCTAGATGCTTATTAAAGCTCGGATACATACAAATAGAAAGTCAAGCTCATCCACGACTCTAACATTCTAAGAAAGCATTTCCATGAGGGAGACCGAGTGTTAAGGTACCAATCCCATTTCAAATTCAAAAAGGAAAAATTTAAGACGAGCAGGGATGGGCCTTACACAGTGGTTAAGGTACATGATTTTGGCATGGTAGAGCTAAAGGAAAAGGCCTCGGGCAAGTTCTTTCAATGCAATGGTCATCTTCTCAAGCTCTATTTTAGAACTGGTTGAGCCGACTTGACACCTGGTCATCCCTTTCCTTCCTCTTTTACTTTTCACATGTTTTTCCATCTTTGTTGCATTATTTTACATGTGATCATGCTTGAGTATTGAAAGGAACGTACCAGTAGAGTAGAGTTTATTTTCTTTTGTTTGTTGTTTTGTTTAATAAACTTCCCATGTTTTTATTTAGCCTATTGTATTATCCCACCAGCACACACTCAATTGCATTATTTCATTTACGCATCTAGGCACTCCGTGTCTAGCCTGTGACTGCGAGCTGTGCAACAAGCATTGCATTGAGTTGTGTATGAGGAAGATGTAAGTTGCGGAAGGCCCTCGTACCTTGCTGACTTACCATACCTTGTTTGAAGCGTTCCTAACCTTATTTTGCTTGAATCTGACTTTGTGTATTGAATTGCATAGATCTTGTGATGGTTTGTTAGGCATGTTGGGTAGCCTAAGTGGTTTAGGAGGCTTGTTACAGGTGCTAATTAGGAGTAAATAGGAAAAATGGCCTCGATACCATTTTAGTCGCGACGTATATAAATTTGGTTGTGACCTTAAGTGCTGCGCACTTCTCTTTCCCCTCTTGTATGTTGCAACTTATGGCATGTTTAGTCACGAAATGGTTCCAAATAGGTCGCGACCTAAGTTGATGAAAATCACGACCTGTGTCTGTGTATAAGAAACCCTAGGCCATTTATATCAGAAACCCTCGTGACCCCTCATTCCCTCTCAGCAGCCATCGCGACCTTCCCTCTTCTCCTTCCCTTGAACCACTACAATCCTTCCCTTTCTTTCAGTTACAACCATTCCAAACCAAAAGTTGCATCTTTCCATCACTCTCTTCCTCTCTATAAATACCCCTCACGCTCCCCATTGCATTTGCCAGAGTTCCAAGCGTGAGTTCCTCCTCTTGTCTTCCTTTCCCTTTGCTTTGTTGAAGTTGTTTCTCCTTCCTCTCTCTCAAGGTATCTCCTTCTTCCCCTTTCTTGTTTAGTAGATAGTTTAGTTTTCTATTCTCTTAGTTTTGGGATTTGGAGTTAGGAGTGATCATTTACTATCAATGCTACTATGATTTTTGATTGAACTTCATTTTGAAAATGTCATTTCTACATTGAGAATGATTTGGCTGTGAAATACTCATTCCCCATGAGCATGACTAGTTTGAAACTCAATTTTTCAAAGATTCTGGGCTTTAGGTTGTGACCTATTGTATTCAAGTCACAACCTAAACTTTTACAAAATGCTCTCGGTACAATATAGGTCGCGACCAAAACCCATACAAGCCGCGACCTGTGTTGACAGAAAGGGACCCTCTGTGCTTTCATAGACAAACTAAGTTTTCTTCTGAAAATTTAATCGTTCCATCACTAATCAAGTAGCATTAGTCTGCTGAAGAGGATACCTACCCTATAAGTTAGTTCTAGCATTTTGGTTTTTTGTCTCTTACTCTAGGATTTTCTTGTTTTGGCTTAGTTGTTTTGTTCTTTTCTGTCAAGGGAAGATGGTGCGCACAAAGAACTTACATGTTGATAGTGACCCAGAGGAGGAGCCTCCGGTCCATTTATCACAGGCTGGAAGCCGTGAAGAAGTTTGACAATAAGGGGCAGTCCAAGAGCGTTACTTCCCTGAGACCCGACAGTTCGAATTTTATCAAAAGGTGGTGGATTTAGGACTAGGTGAACTCATGAAGAAAAGGACCCAAGCCAACCTGACATTGGTTTGTGAGTTCTACACGCACTCTGCCACTATAGGTGAACTAGGGATAAGTTGTAGGAACCTTGAATTCACTATCAATGCCATAGACATCTGGCATTTCTACAATCTACTTGCAGTTGAGCTTTGTCAGTTTCAGTATCTCAAAATTAATCTGAATCTTGTTGATTGGGAGGTCGTGTTTGCAATAATGGGGGTCGAGAATGCAGGGTGGACCAGGAGGGGTGATAAGCAATTTTTCGAGAGGAAGTACATGAATAAGGAAGTGAAGGTGTGGCTTAACTCCATGAACTAGCAAATGATGGCCAACGAGTTCAGAAGACAGAGGTTCATGGATCTTTTGATGTTGCAAATGGCCAAATCGCTCCAAGTGGACTTTCTCCCAGGATTCGAAGCAGTGTTCTGGCAGCACTCCATCCCTTCCACCACTTTCTTTTCAGAGGAACCAGGCCAACTTCAGAAGGAGTAGAGGCTTCAGGAGGAGGAGAGCCTGCAGGAGAAGGAGAGAAAGCTGGAGCAGGAGAAAAAGGGCCTGGACATGAAGGTGGAGCTAGCGGAGAGGAGTGATTTCTGGTTTTTTTTTTCAATTGTTATCTTTGGTTGTAATTTGCTTTGTTTCTGAACTTGGTTTTTATGGCCGAGCTTTGACTTTTATGGCTCTTAATGAAATGTGAATAATTGGTTGGCTTGTTTCTGTTTTACCCCTTTTCCACTCTTTTCTGTTTATTTCTCTCCCATTCATTCTTAGTGCAGTGAGGACATTGTTGTGATTAAGTGTTTGGGGGGAATCAACTCTTGTGTTTGATTTTGTTTATTCCTTTCAAGAACCAACTGCATCAAAGTCAAACTTTGTGATAAATTGTGCTAAATGCTGCAAAAAATTTTAAGTGTCGTGAACCTTAGTGAGGAAGTTTCGCTATCTTAGCCTCTTAGGTTTTGAAATTTGCTTGTCTAGGTAGCCTGCTAGGTTGAAGTCGTGATTGGCCTTACCTCTAGTCACGACCTACATTGCCCTGATGCTCAACCTTGCTCTCGGTACCATTTAGGTCTCAACATGAAATATGTAAATCGTGACCTAAGTGCATGAATCCGTGTATGAGTGTTTTTCTCTTTGCTTGAATCATTGTTGTACAGAAAACTAGTTTTCACTACCTCTGCACTCTTTTCAAGTAAATTTCATGACCTATTGATTTAACCTCACTGCATAAAATTTGGAAAACCTGCCCCACATTGAATTATGGAATTCTGAACTATGTGTATTGTGTGTGACTTTCTCATGATCTAGTAAGTACTTTGGGATTCATGTATGCTCTTTAAAATTCTACTTGATCAATTTAACCATCAATCAAGGATCTGCCTCTATGATAAGTGTTATGATGTTTTGTGAATAGTACATATTCTTTGGAACTTAATGTATGAGCATTAGAAATACAAACCTCTGTCGGGAGGATAAATTCAGGCCTGAATTTCCCTTTGAGCCATTCACCGAGTGTTGTGTATATGTATTCTTTAGAACCTCAAGGCATCTTGATAGAATTAAAATGAATTTATTCATGAAGAAAAGAAGAAGTTATATAATATAATGTTGTATGGAAAAAAATAAAGAAAGAAAGAAGAAGAAGAAGAAACAAAACAAAACAAAAAAGAAGGGAATTCTAAATAATTCTTCATAAAAACTTCAATTAACAATTACATATTACTCTTGAGTCGTTGATCGATAGCATGCATACACATGACACTTATTTATCTTGTTCATTGATCGGACACGGTTTTGTCACCTTTCGATTCAATACAAATGAATACTCCAAAAGTAATGTAGTACAGTGAGCAACCAATCGTTCTTCTTGAGGAGCTGTTTATTGATTATCCTATGCTAAATTGGTTATTGAAAACATGTTAAACTTGAGTATGAAAAGGGGGGGTTTGGCTTAAGAAAATAGAATGTAATGCAACAGTTATGATAAAATATTATTGGTATTTTTAGTAATTGAAAATGTATTTTCGATTAAAAGGGAATTTAACGAATAGACTTTTAGTGATGGGAGCTTAACTTTCCTTGCCTTGACTTAAATATGGGAGATCAATCCTTATAAGTTCAATTAAGAAACCCTAAGCAATCACTTAGGTCCAATGGTTTAATTCGTGCGATTAGCTTGAATCCAAGTCAATAACACTCCTTAAACATTGTTTAGCGCCACTCAGAATGAAATTGGATAAGTGGTGATCACGCTTTCAATGAATTGCAATCACAATCACAGAAACCAAATGAACAACTAATCACCAACAATCATTGACAACTAGGTGAATATAAGGGATGAAGTCTGAAATATATTTATATATATCCTAATCAACATGAACAACACCAATCCAACTACATAGCCCAATCATAACTTCACAGATCTATAAACATTAGTTTCATAACAGCAGAAGTCTTTAAATCTAAAGATCTTTACAAACACTCAAAGACAAGATTAGGCTAGGAATACTCCCCAATGAATCTCTAGGCCAAGTCTTGCCCTCCATCACCAAGAGGCTAGGAGTTTAGCCTCTCATGGTTCCAAGGACGCAGCAGTGATCACCCTTATGTTCTGCCATGAAAAGAAGATGAGAATGGAAGAAATGCAATAGAGAGTGATTGGAAGGTTAGGACAGTGTGGGAGATGAAAATGGATATGGAGTGTTGGGAAGATGGAAGGAGATCTACACAATGGAAAGTAGCTTCAAAGAGGAAGGTTGGCTGTCAAATTTTACTTTCTGAATCTGCAGAATGAGGTACAATGTCATGATTATTCCCTTTTTAGCTTTAGTTGGATTGCAGCTGCTAACCTAATCCTAAAACGCATAGCAGCATTTCCATGTGAGTAGGTTGCGACTAAAATATATATATGTCGCGACTTAAATAGCATTCTGTCGCAACTACAATAAAACATGCTGTGACCTTTATGGTCATCAGAGCCTCATAAGTTACAAACAAGTTGCAACCCAAGAGAGATAATTTACTCATTTTCCCCTTTGTGTTATTGTAGACACAATGAATGACCAATAAAAGCAAGAAAGTCTCAATTTAACACAAGAC
>QFDD01004702.1:0-14367 GCA_006871305.1 Vachellia collinsii | reverse complement strand
AGGGAAAAACAGCATTCTACTATATATGTTCATGTACAAATTCATATACTTATATATGTATACGTAGCTCTTCAATAACATGTATAAAAGTAATTAATAGAGCTCGAATACCTGTAACTCACTTCGGACGCTATATGTTGCTGTTCGAAATTAAATTCTCAGATGCTTCATTTTAATTAGTATTGCTGACCTAATAATATACTTATGATACATGTACAACTTTGCTTAATAATAGTATGTCATTAATAACTCAGCAGAACTGTGATACACGTACAACTTTGCTTAACAGTGCCTTCCTCTCACCCACACACTTTAGGTGATACGTCAGAAGCTTCAGCTCTGCAATTCCCATTACCATCTCGCTTAATAGGCTTAGGTCTTATGATTAATGGTGTGGGGAGGGTGAGGGGGAGGGCCTTGAAGCTAGTGGCTAGATTACCAGAACCAGTTTCGGTGCTCGTTGCAGTAACAAGCGCCATGGTGCAGTCACACCTTGTTTCACATGTACTCTTCCCTTTGAATGTTTAAACTGCAGTGCTTCTATGTGAGTAGAGGTAAAGAAAAGCATGCCTTGTTGCCACTCATGTCCCAACCGATCAAGGGGTGGAAAACGCTGTTTTAAACTCATAAATCATAATAATACTTTTACATCGGGGAACCTGTATCAAAATACAGCTTTTTTTTTTTTGCCTTTAATTTCAAAAATAGAGACACATGACAAACTATTAACCAATGAATCAAATCAACGGATCAGGATTGGATAATCACACGTGGTGCAGTCACACTCACCTGGAATCTAGAGGGGCCATCATTCATTGACTAAGTGATGACTATTTGTATTAACTTCTTTTAAATGATTTTACGAAATTAAAGATTAACATGTAAAAAAAGTTTTATTTTGACTTATATAATAATATATTTTTAAGTGTGAATAAGGTTTCTATCTTAAGCTAATATGAAGGGGTTGGTTAACGTATAGTTGTAAAATAGTAAAAAAAAAAAAAAGCCTTGCAAGTAGACCTTATTATTACTGTTCCTTCTAAACTTGATATAAGCATTCCCTTTAGCAAGTACAAAGATTAAGAGTGGATGAATATCATTATCACTATTTTTCTTTAAAGAAATTCTAGCTCTATTTTTTCATTATATTCACGTTTTATTGACAACCTTAAAAAGAATTTACAGCCATGCAAGTAAACGAGAGCATCCGGTAATAATAACCCCAAAGGAAAACTCTTTTGGCCTGTCCGAAGGCAAACAACGGTGAGGGCTTTCGCTCTATATATATGCCCACCACCACCGCAATCCTCAGCAAGTGTGCTCTCTCTCTCGTGAACTGCTTTCTTTTCTCAGTCTATTTTATTCTCATTCATACGCTCATGGAAGCCAAAGTAGATTATACCCAGGATGGTACTGTCGACTTTCGTGGCAGGCCTGCAATTCCATCTAAAACTGGAAAATGGAAGGCTTGCGCTTTCCTTGTTGGTGAGCACATATCACTTTTTTCCCCTCCCACTAATATAGTCCCTCTTTAAATTTTTTTCCCTATCTGCTTCAGAAAATTCACTCTTCTTGAATCTTGATAAGTCTTGTTTCATTACTTAGGCTCTGACTGAGAGGTGAGTAAGCAAGAAAAATGTGTTTTATCAATTCCCATGCACGTTTAATACCTTATATCTCCTTCATTTCTTCACTGGCGTATGAAAGAAAATAATCCATATTGAAGTCTCCAGGGTGCTTGTGAAAATGAGTTAGCGGTGATACCTGTGGAAATTTAATTATCATGATTGGTGAAGAGGATTAGTGTTTTGATTTGTTGTACCTTGCTCATGGCATAATTAATGTTACCGCAGGCTACGAAGCATTTGAAAGGATGGCCTTCTATGGCGTTGCCTCCAACCTGGTGAACTTCCTTACTACCCGACTTGGTGAAGACACCGTTTCATCAGTTAGAAACGTGAATAACTGGTCAGGATCCGTTTGGATAACACCAATTCTCGGTGCTTACATAGCTGATTCTTACTTGGGTCGCTTCTGGACTTTCACCGTTTCGTCTCTCATTTATGTATTGGTAAGCTAGCAAATCCCGAAATTCCAGCCACTAACAGAAACAAAGATACCTACTTTGGAATCCACAATAACTCCTCCTCTCGGCCCTGAATGTGTCCGCATTTTCGTCTTTATCTTTCAAATAGTGGTTCTCACTTGTTTGGACTAACTTTTATGTCTCCTAATCCCAGCCACAGTTTCACTATATGTGTAAACGAGGAACACTATACTATACGACTACATAAATATACATGATTTGTCAATAGTCTTGGTTCAAGACAATTATTTATGATTGGTATATAGGCCCACCATGAAGTTCTTGTCTATCCTCAACACTGAATTGATGGAAATGAATCTATATATACTATCAAAAACTGTGTCACTTTACAATAACTGGCACAAGATATATGATAAAGGAAAATGATTTACCGTTTCAGAGATAGTAACATTAACTCTCCATGCCATTACATATAAAAGAAAATTCGAAGAGATCATTTTTTTCTACATATCGGTTTGCCGGGTTCAGATTTGGTTGAGACAAAAAGTCCTTGATACCTTCTTATTTGTTTTTAATTTTGTAAATCTACCATGTACGTATGTTCAATTAGCAAAGCATGCACCTCATGCACTGGTGCTTGTACTCAGGGTATGGTTTTGCTTACGATAGCTGTATCACTCAAGAGCTTAAGACCAACATGCAGCAATGGCATCTGCAACAGAGCTTCTACCTCACAAATTGCATTCTTTTACACAGCTCTGTACACTATAGCAATTGGAGCAGGTGGAACAAAGCCCAACATTTCAACCTTTGGTGCTGACCAGTTTGATGATTTCAATCCCAATGAGAAAGAGATCAAGGCCTCCTTCTTCAACTGGTGGATGTTTACCTCATTCTTGGGCGCTTTAATAGCCACTCTAAGCCTGGTCTACGTTCAAGAGAACTTGGGATGGGGATTAGGCTACGCTATCCCAACAGTTGGTCTCATCCTCTCCCTTGTTATTTTCTACGTTGGAACTCCCATATATCGCCACAAAGTCAGGACCACCAAAAGTCCTGCCAAGGACTTCTTTCGTGTCCCTATTGCTGCCTTCAGGAACAGAAAACTTCAGATTCCTTGTGACCCTTCTGAGCTTCATGAGCAGGAGCTCCAACATTACATTACCAGTGGGAAACGCCAAATCTTCCACACCCCAGTTTTAAGGTGAGTACATTCAGTATTTTCAACTTTTTTGGGTCTTAATCTGTTTGCACTGTGCATTCTCTAGAGCAGGTAAAACCTATGTCATGATGTGAGTGGCAGGGGACTGGTTTGGGACCATTTTAGTATTATTTCAGCTTACCTGCTCATTCTACAAGTGGGGGCATATTGGGAAGAAATAATAATGAAGAAGTTTGGTCCACTGTATAAATATTACATATTCCAAGTCTCTCCTCCCCTCAAGATGGAACTCAGAATGGCATGCTCTTCATCATTGTATATCTGACACATCAACTTGTTATATGAACTCTAGAAAACGATCCACTTCATAAATGATTCCAAACCCCATCCTCAATCACTTGGCAGCGCACAATTCACTTTTTTCAGTCTTCCGGCCAAGTTGGCCCTTGCACAAGAAATGTCCAAATTATGTCCTTCTCCCATCCTCCTCTGTTTCAAATAAACCAAACACCAAAATGTATCACAACTCTAAGATATTGCATGTAATCAAACACACTGTTCTCCGTTGGCATTCTGCGGGACGGATGAATTATTATATCATAGACCATTTAACTCCTAAGAATCACTCACTGAAACAATGCACTTTTTTTTGGCACAATTCTGCAAGATATATAGTTCCTTGAGAGAAATAATGGGCTAAGTGACTGCAGCTTGTGCTCCAGGTTCTTGGACAAGGCTGCAATAAAGGAAAGCAGCACAGGTTCCTCTGCAACGCCAATGACGGTAACCCAAGTGGAGGGAGCCAAGCTTGTATTAGGCATGCTGCTGATATGGCTCGTAACACTGGTTCCTAGTACTATTTGGGCACAGATCAACACTCTATTTGTAAAACAAGGCACAACCTTGGACCGAAACCTTGGTCCTCACTTTCGGATCCCAGCAGCCTCTCTCGGTAGTTTTGTGACCCTCTCCATGCTCCTCTCTGTGCCAATGTATGACCGTTTTTTCGTGCCATTCATGCGCCAGAAAACTGGCAACCCCAGAGGAATCACCCTACTCCAGAGGCTTGGAATTGGATTCTTAATCCAAATCGTGGCCATTGCAATTGCTTATGCTGTTGAGGTTAAAAGAATGCGTGTGATAAGAGCACATCACGTAGCAGATCCTAAAGAAATAGTCCCTATGAGCATATTTTGGCTATTGCCACAGTACGTTCTGATTGGGATAGCAGATGTGTTCAATGCCATTGGATTGCTGGAGTTCTTTTATGATCAATCCCCAGATGACATGCAGAGTTTGGGGACAACGTTCTTCACGAGTGGGATTGGTGTGGGGAACTTCTTGAACAGCTTCCTGGTAACAATGGTTGACAAGATCACAGGAATGGGTGAGAGAAAGAGCTGGATAGGTGATAATTTAAACGATAGTCGCTTGGATTACTATTATGGGTTCCTGTTGGTGACATCAAGCCTGAACTTGGGGGCATTTCTATGGGCATCAAATAGATTCATTTACAAGAGAGAGACTGCAAGTGTGAAAGACGGCCTTTGTCTTGAAATGGAGAGCAACCCAACATTGGGCGCATCTCTAGGATTACAAGTCTAAAAAAAACTGAAGACGGGCAGGCCCAAGTTAATGTGCCATCTGTAGTATCTTTGTAAAATATATATATTTGTTTCTTGCATTATGAATCTTATGTTTTTTCTTAGAAATGTTATAAGTAACAAGTTGTGAGCTGAGAGCCTGCTGGCTCTTCCTAGTATGGTTTGTGAAAGAGATTTGCACTCCATAAAGTGGCAAATTATTGTCCGTGGAATATATTAAAGTGGACGCCGCCCTGGCTTGCCTCTAAAACTGGCTAATGGGAAGCTTTTATTTTTCCTTATTATGGGCAAGTGCACTGTACTCTCATTAATTTAATAAGAAGGCTTCTTTTCATGCATGCAGCTTTATGGGCGCATTCTGTGTCTTTCCAACAGATTCAATCAGTTCATCGTGTTCTGCATCAAAAAGGAACTCCGTTTTACAAAATGGGCCATCGTTAGTAGTGCTTTCTTTTACATCCATGATGAAGAGGTCAATGAATTACGGGATCGACATCGTTGTATGCTTTCTGTGGTTGCCTTGTTAAAACATGCTAGCTTTATTCTGCGATGAAGGATCTGATGGAATCGCGGCTAGGGACAGAAAAGCAATACACTAAATATAGAGACAGAAAAGCCCATGAATAACAAAGGTCTCTGTGTTAGAGGGGTTGGCTTTGAGGCTACGGCCAGACTTGATAGTAGCTAAGGATCGTTTTATAATGTGAATAACAGAACACTTCGTTTGCGTAAGCTTCGGACAAGGCTGCTATCAAAAGCAGCAAAGTTGCCATGCACTGTGGCTCAAGTGGCGATAACAAAACTGATTTTTGGAATGGCTCTGATGACGTCACAGAGGTGTGGAGGCGCGAGAGTTGGATAGGCAGCAACTCGAAGGAAGGATTACTACTTGGGCTTCCTCTCATGACAGCGGCTCTTAATTTGTTGGGCTTTTTGTGAGCATCAGGTTGATAGATCCACAAGAAATTAAAGAGCTAGCTGTGGACATCATTTTCGCTTGGTAAGCATCTTATGCAAACTACCTGCCACAATGCGGGTAACCTAGTTAATTCCCAGGATCACAAGACTTGGGGGAGCAAATCAAATCAAAGCACTTGTTCTCTGGTGATTTTTCTTTTCTTTCTTTCTTTTTTTTATATTATTGTTACTAGCATTTAGCATCCATCGCGTCTTGTTTTAAAAAAGGGGGAATTACTATAAAGTCCCAAGAGAATTAATATCAGAAAAGTCCCAAGAAGTTATCAATACGAGTAATTTGAATTGTCAATGGGACCTTTCTAATATTAATTCTCAATCTTTTAGTAATTCCCCTTCACAAAAATCCAAGTTTCCGCCCAATTCCCAAGGCGCACATGGCTTGCGTTGCGTGTCTCTCTATCTATTGTGTTGTCGCTGTCGGCTTTCGTGGAGGTTTCTACTTCCGCTTGCCCATGGGGAAATTTTCTTAATTTTAATTTTTAAGTTAACTCATTTATTCAATTCCTCGAATAATTGAATAAGCAATTGAGACACATGCTTAAAACTTCAAGGTAAATAGTTGGCCTTATCTTATTTCTTCTCTCATTTGAGAAAATCCATACTAAAAAAAATGTAATCTGTTATATTTTCTTCTATATTTTTTAAAATGAAGAAAATAGATGTCGAAAGTATTTTTAAAAATATCCAATGAATTTAAAACCGTCAATCCAACCCAATATTGACAGTTGGAATATGCCAGGTATATGCTTCTTGTGTGACACAATTCAAATTGCATGTTTGAATTAGATATAGAAATTATTTTTACCGGTTCTTACATTTAAAACATCATAAATATAATCATTTATTATTCATAGAATATCAAAATATCACCAATTTCTCGAAAAAAAACATTTTAGAGAAGCTAAAAATTGAATGGCAGTTAGCATTTCAAATTCTCCGAGAACAAGTGTAAAAATAAAGTCTATCCTCTAATAGTGGCAGCTCTAGTATACTCTTAAGCGGAATCAAGAAATTTTTTCAACTATATCGAATTTAATATGTAAGCCAAAAACATATTCACGCACGCTAATGCTAAGATAATGCCTTTTTAGCTAACTAACATTCCAATTAGCAGAGTCATTGTTAGACGTACGCCTTTAAAAAATGCTTTGTTAGCGGGGATAGCATCTCTCCATTTAGTTGACAGCACATTAACTAATAAGCTAGCGTCCCTCATCATTTTATATATAATCTGTGTCTCCATTCTCTTGGTTGGTACAATTTATATTTCTTGTAAGTCCATGATTTGAAATAACAAGGCTTTCACATCCTTTCTTTTTCTTGTTGCGACCTCAACATTCCTTTTCATTCCCCGATAATCATATGTTTGTTGTTCTATGCATGCATGCACGCATATTTGCGTTCTTCAAGATTAGGCCTTCAATCGTTCCATTGCTTCTTGTAATCAGTACTTAATTAATCTTATTTCCTGATACATGGATGAAGTACTAAATTATTTTAGTCATGACATGCATGATACAATTAAATGTCGTAAACTTACGGAACCCTAGGCTTTTTCTCACACACCATGGAGCATACAATTCTAAAAGGATGAGATGCGGCAGGGTCCCTTTTGACTAACTTGCGTTGATTGGGAAAGAAACAATGTTTGAGATGAAGAATCGAAGTTTGCTGCTACGAAAAGCCAGATTGGTTGCAAACTTTTGACACTGTGACTTGGAACAAGACAATGTATATATCCAACTAACAGTATTTGATTCTACTTTGAAACTCGACAGTGATCATTTCCGGGGAAGGTATCTTCATGGTTTTGTTATGGGGCCAACCCTCGTGAAATTAATTATTAAACGCAGAATCTGGAATATATAATTCCCCCAAACACCCGACGAGCCTTCGGCGTTTCCAGAAACTATTGATTCGGCCTTCGAATCTTGACCGGCCATGAAGAGAACGATTTCGTAGGGCCACTTTATCACAGCAGTGAAAGCAAAGCAGCATATGGAAAGCATCCATGGTGTACATGCATCACCATAATCAAATCCACTTCGGAGTTAGTATTAGTTCAGTCGATTTTATTTTTAAAAATAATCCGGCGAGGTTAAAAAAATAAATCATCATTGGTTGTGAATTACTACAGCTAGGTGATGCACCCGACGGGAGGAGAGCTTTGAATTTAAGGTCACGTGTCTGCGGGAAAAAAAAAAAAAAACGGAAGCGAGATTCTAAAAACAAAGAGATAAAGGTAATCAAGGAAGGGTGAGAACAAGGAGCATGAGCAAGAGTTGGGGTACAGGGGAGATTCGTTACAGAGCCGGCGGCATCTGAATTCAAACAACGGCAAGGCCATTTGACTTCTAATTCTATTTTTATGCCGCCCGCCTTTCACTTCTAATCTAGGCCTCGATCTCAGTCACACAAACAAGCCATGCCTTTGCAAATACATGCATATATCACCTGTAACGGTATAATGTTTGCTCGAGTTGACTTTGTCGGCTCTAAGAAAAAAAAAAGTAAAAATGTTGGTAAGGCGGAGGAAATAGATGAAGCCGTGTAAATAGTACCACCTTTAGTTCGTAATATAAGAGTTAATTTATTTTTATTGGAGAAATCAAGGGAGCTAAATACACTGCTTAAATTTACTTACATTTATCATTTTTTCTCAAAATTAATTTATATAACTTAAAAAATGGTATATAATTTAGTTACGTGCATAAAGAAATTGAATACACTTTTTAAATTTTCTGAAAGAAAGTTAAGTGTCTCTTGTTAACGGCTAAGGGGGAACAAACTAGGAGTGGCACTGGTGAGGGAATAGAGATACAGGTGCCGTGCCGTCCCAAAATGGAACACGGATAGAAAGCGATTAAGGAAAGTGTAATTCGTTCGTACTTATCATCAGATGATTTTGGAAGAAATGACAGGAGGAGGATAAGGTGGTCAAAGTTTATTAAACAAATAAATCGAGAAAATGTTGGTTCGTGGCTGAAAATGTCAAAGATTAATTAATTCTACTTAACTAACAATAATAAGTCATTCGGGTACACAATATTACGGGTGCAGAGGTGCATGTACAGTGGACAGACAGAACAGAGGATGAGAAGTTTCTTATTTGTGCCGTGCTGGGCGCGACTTATACATTAACACTTGCAGTTAGTTAAATGCAGGCGCTGCGGGGCAAAAAATAATGATGTAGTTATTGGCGTGTGGAAAAAATATGGCGAATCTGGGCTGTGTTGCTTTTGGAGCGAGGCGTTCAGACGGCAAAGTAAAACAAGCTGCCAAAGCTACTCTTGATTTGCCTTGAAGACATGGAAGGTCAATCTGAACCCACGTGTGGCCCTTTCACCCGTGGAATCTTCCTCCAAGAAAAGCGGTCAAATTTAGGCTGCACATTTATTTATCGCAAACTACTTGCATACACGTTGACAAATCGTAGCGGGCACAGCTTGCAGGAAGAATTAAGGACGTGGCTTCACTTGGGCCATGTTAGATTAATCAGGGTCCCATTCTCTTGTAATCGATCGCTGCACATACGTATTATTGGAAGAGGCATCGCAATTATTAAAACGGACAAAAAAAATGTTAGCGTTTTAATTTTTTTTTTTTTTGAAAAAATTGGGCAAAATCTCCCAAAAATTAATTGAAGAATGAGACCTGATCAGTTGTACATATAGAAACTCAGTTACATACGTGAAAACTCAGTTGTACATAATGTAAAAATTCAGTTACATATTATAAAAATTTAGTTGTATATGTATAGAAGGTACATTTTATAATTAATTCCAAAAGAGAACCTATTCTCCTATCTTTTTTTTTCATGCATAGAGGCTACGGTCTACGTGTTAGGTAACCTGCCGACCCAGACAACCTCGAGACGTTCGAGTTGACGGTGACGAGCATTGTCCATCCTTATAAATCTGCCACCCCGCTCCCACACCCTTCACAACACAACACAAACACAACACTAATAGAGGGTCTAAGCAGTGATGGCTTCGTCTTCATCCATGACCAGTTTAGTGGTTTGTACTCTGCTCCTGCTGGGGAGTGCCAATGCACAGCTCTCCACCAACTTCTACTCATCCTCTTGCCCTAAACTCCTCCCCACTGTCAAGTCCGCTGTCCAGTCTGCCATTTCTAAAGAAGCTCGCATGGGTGCTTCTCTCCTTCGCCTGTTCTTCCATGACTGCTTCGTCAATGTACTCTTCCCTTCCTGCTTCTTTCATTCCACGCATTCCATTCATAACATTGTTATTATTTCCGGCCGCAAACACATTCGTCCTAGCCATTTTGTTAAGAGGATGTATGTATAATGACATAATTTGATGACAATGATGATGAACCGGAAGATAGGATGATGATCAGATAATACGTTTATGTATCTTGTTATTTTCTGAGTTGGGTGACCCACTGAGCCAAGATATATTTCCACGACTGTACTGAGATTTTGAGTGGATGGGTTGCAGGGATGTGACGGTTCGATCCTTCTGGATGACACGTCAAGCTTCACCGGCGAGAAGAATGCGAACCCCAACAGGAACTCTGTCCGCGGCTTCGAGGTCATCGACAACATCAAGTCAGCAGTGGAGAAAGTGTGCCCCGGTGTCGTCTCCTGCGCCGACATCCTTGCCATCACCGCCAGAGACTCCGTCACCATCGTAATCACCTAACTGACTCATCATCTCCTTCATTCATAAGTATTTATTTACCCAAGCGTGCATATATATATATATACACACGTAACCAATTAATTAACATATTTGAAGCTGGGAGGGCCCACATGGAACGTAAAAATGGGAAGAAGAGACGCTAAAACCGCGAGCCTTTCAGCTGCAAATACCGGCATCCCTGCTCCCACTTCAAGCCTCTCCCAACTCATCTCAAGGTTCTCCGCTCTCGGCCTTTCCACCCAAGACTTGGTCGCCTTGTCTGGTATGTCTACGTATATCTATCTACCTAAATGTCGTGTGTGTGTAACTCATGCATGAATATGTGTATAGGGGCTCACACAATTGGACAGGCGAGGTGCACAAATTTCAGGGCCCGCATCTACAATGAGAGCAACATCGAGAGCACCTTCGCAAAGACGAGGCAATCCAGCTGCCCACGCACGTCGGGCTCGGGAGACAACAATCTGGCTCCTCTGGATCTGCAGACTCCCACAGCCTTCGACAACAACTACTTCAAGAACCTTCTTCAGAACAAAGGCCTCCTCCACTCCGACCAGCAGCTCTTCAACGGCGGCTCCACCGACTCCATCGTCCGAGGCTATAGCGGCAACCCCTCCTCTTTCGCTTCTGATTTTGCCGCCGCCATGATCAGGGTGGGAGACATCACTCCCCTCACTGGCTCCAACGGTGAGATCAGGAAAAATTGTCGGAGGGTCAACTAATTTACCATCTTCCTTCCTGCTCCTCTCATCAATGTTTCGTTAGTTGCATTTTGTTTTGCTTTCTGCTTTTCTGCGATTCCTATTTTCTGTGCCTTCGGATGTATAACGGCTGTGTTTTCCTTTTACCATATATATGTGTGTGTGTGGTGCTTTTTAATTCGTATTGTGTGTTGGTCCATGACAAATGTCCCTATTTCATTTCTAGACCGCTTCGTCAGCAGGTGCAATATTATAAAGGTTTATCTTATCCAGTTGACTGGCATTAATAAAAGTTAAAGTGATGATAAAGTTGTTTATTAAAAATTTAAAGTTAAAGCTAATGCAATAAAGTTATTTGTAAAAAAATTAAAAGTTAAAGGTGATGTAGCCCTAGCATTAACGTGACGCTTCAGGATATCCAATACAGTTCACCGTATGCTCCGTGCCCCTGCGTAGAAATATAGGATGTGCGGCAGGGTAGGAGGTGCTGCCAGGGCCATTTGGATAAACATTATTTTTATCATATACAATGCATTTTGGTAAATTACTTTTGTGAGGAATACATTTAAAAAATTACATTTATATTTGGTTAATTTTGCAGATATGACTTTTTGATGACATTAAACTAATTAAATAATACATATATATTATTTTATATATTTTGATAAAATTAGAAAAAAATAAAATGATAAAAAAATGAAATAAAGGAAAATATATGTAAATTACATACCATTAAAAAGTAAAATTGTCCAACCAATAATATTACATAACTATTGAATTGTACAATTTTTTTGACTCAGTGCCAACCCTATCAATAAGACCCTAGATGAGAGAAGAAAAGAGGAAATTGAAGGTACCCAAATAAAAAACAGAAAGTAATAAATTTATCCAATCACAAGCAGTGAAAATGATATTTGCCTAAGGGCATGTTTGGTTTGATGGAATTGTATGCATGGATATGGAAATGGAATTGATTTCCATCATCATGTGTGTTTGGTACCTAGAAATGGAGATGGAATTGGTTTCCACATGGAAGCCAATTCAACCAAAAGCGCTGGAAATGATTTCCATGAGTCACCCTATGGAAATGTATCCTACTCCATGGAATTGCCATTTTACCCTTTCCATTTTTTCATCTTCATCCACAAACCGACGGCACCCTGACGATGGTAAGCATAACTCCACCCATGAGCAGTCCACCGTCGATGACACACTCGACCCCACCGCCGACCTTCACACTCGACGCCGCTAGTGAGCTGTGATTTGTGCGTCTTCCTCATCTTTTCATCCTCTTCTCCTTCTTTAACCACAACTTCACCTTCTTTATAGCTTCGCTGTCAAAAGCTATCCGATTCGAAGGCTATGGACCCAGATCTGAAATTCCGATGAGTACATGCATATTCCATGGTCGTCATCCCCCTTGCCTTCCCCTCTACCCTCAGCCTTGAGACGCCATTTTCCATGGGTCTAGCTATCTCGATGGCAGTGGGAAGCTGAACGGAAAAACATAAGTATGTTCACAGCAGATAGATTCAAGCACATTATCGAAAAACCAGTCCCTTTCATTTATGGTTGACGAACTCGGGCATGAGATCTAGCCCCCTAAATGGTGGGACAGATGCATGGAGGTTCCCCTCAACAGAGCAAAGTTTGCAAAGTTTCTGAGATTCACCTTTGCCTTTCCGAACTCGTGTCTTGAGGGTGGAAGTTCTGGTGGTAATGGGAGGCTTTTTTGTTTTTTTTAATTTCAAGGGTACATGGGTCATTTCATATGTTAAATATATTTTTAGAATATATATTATACATGATTTCCATAGACATACCAAACATGTTTTTAAATCTCATTTCCATTTCCATATCCATATCCATTTCCATTTCCATATCCATCAAAATTAATTCCAGCGTACCAAACGGGCCCTAAATTGGTTGCATTGGATAAAACTTAGGGACGACCTAAAGAATTATCTTTAAAGAATTAAAGACATTTATGTTTCTTTGGTTTAATACATCACAGTATAACATCCTAAAATTTTGATTATATTCTCATAATATTTGCAAAGCTACATTATTACTGTGCTTGACAAAAACCATGAAACATCAGACGAAGATAAATTAGAGAAAAGCCATCCACATTATACATGTGGCTAACTCACTACAAAAAAATGTAGAATTTGTAGCGGATAATTTGTAGCGGTTTCATTAACCGCTACAAAATTCATAGTTTGCAGTGGTTATTTGCCAAACCGCTACAAATTTGCAGCGCCCATGGAACGCTAAAGCGGCAAATGAATTAGTAGCGGTTATAAACCGCTACAAATTTGACGGGGAAAAGGCGCCAAAATTGTAGCGTCATTTTGCAACGGTTTACCAAATAAAAACCGCTACAAAAGTTGAAAGGTCATCATATTTGTAGCGGTTAAAGAAACCGCTACAAAGCTCAATGATTTTCAATTTTGCCACGGTATTTTGCAGCGGTTTTTGATTGTCAAAACGCTGCAAAATCCAAAGGTCACTAACTCCCGCGCATTTAGCAGCGGCTATATGCAACCGCTTCTAAAATTTGTGTTTTTCGAGACAGTAAAAAGTATTTGTAGCGGTTTGTGTAGCAGTTCTATACGATAACCGTTGCAAATTAAAATGTGGAAATGAGTTTTTTTTTAAAAAAAATGATTTAGATATAGTAGCGGTTCTATAACCGCTACAAATTTGTCCAAACCGTTGCAAATACCGTCACATAAACCGCTACAAATTTAAATTTCAAATTTTAAAATGCGGGAAAAAATGATTTAAAATTAGTAGCGGTTCTATAACCGCTGCAAATTCAACAAAATCGGTACAAATTTGAATTTCAAATTTTAAAATGCGGGAAAAAATTTGATTTAAAATTAGCAACGGTTCTATAACCGCTACAAATACAACAAAAACCGCTGCAAATTTGAATTTCAAATTTTAAAATGTGGAAGAAAATTTGATTTAAAATTAGCAACGGTTCTATAACCGCTACAAATTCAACAAAAACCGCTGCAAATACAAACCTTTACAAATACCGTCGCATAAACCGCTACTAAATCAAGTAGACATTTTATAAATATTCTTCCTTTTCCATTACGCTTTTTGCTCCACTCTTCCTCATCCTTCTTCTCTCTTCTTCATTTTCATCTTCTTTCTTCTTCATATCAACATACATATTATTACTTTTCACTTTTAA
>QFDD01004701.1:0-12884 GCA_006871305.1 Vachellia collinsii | reverse complement strand
TAGGTTGATAAGGGATTTGATCAAAATATGAAAAATAAAATATAAAAAATAGATATAGAAAACAATATGGAGCATGTTTGGAGCATCGTTGCTGCTAATCAAATCTTGAGCAGTGAGTCTCTCTTTGGCCTTTTGCATGTTGTATTTGTGGATATGAAAATTTTGTCTCCTTGTTCCTTGGGTATTTCGAAGCCTGCAGCTATTATGTCATTAGATCAAAAAAAAAAAAACCAAGAAGATAATAAATCAAACCATGAAGCTAGTCTAACCTTCCTAGTATCTATTTAAGCATACTCCTTGTATCGATTTCCTTCTTTATTGGATCAAGAAGAAAGAAATCATTGTTGGCTTTAATCTTTGTTCCTCGGGCCAAAGAGCACTAACTGGGAGCGAAGGGTCTGAAACTATTATGTCATTAGATCCCAAAAAAAAAACCAAGAAGAAATGATTAATTCATCAACAAACACAAATGAGATTGCCAAGAAGAGATATGAAGAGAAAAGAAGGGGACTGTAATAGAGAAAGAACAAATGAGGTGTAGAGAATAAGAATAAGAACAGGTTTACAAGAGTTAAAATTTGGAAAACTTCCCTTAAAAAGGTAAAAGAATGGGAACGGACCAAAAAAAATAAATGCCAATTATAGTAATCCCAACTTTCTAAGTGGTGTGAAATAATATGGAGAAAAAATTTGATTACTTAGATAAATATCCATTCGGTCACCAATATCCATTTGAAAAAACACAAGACATCATTATCATTTACCATACTACGAGGCCTAATTAAGGTAGCCTTAATTGGATTGGGTGGATGAATTATTTGATCAGAATCAATGCAAACTACTTGGACAAGTCAAAAAAATTCATTACTCAAATAAATATATATTCGGTTACCAATATCCATTTGGAAAAAAAATTGATTATGTGGAATAATGTGACTAATGACCGATGGAACACAATGTTTAGTAATATATATATTTGATATTTGATGATATTTGATATTTGATAATGATAATAATGATGATGGAGGAAAAAAAAAGATTACTCAGATAAATACTCATTCAATACATAGGAAACATTGATTGAGGAATATGTGACTAATAATAACAATGCACTGATTAAGAGAACACAAAAATTAGTAATATATATTTGATATTTGATTGATGTGACCAATGACCGATGGAACACAATGTTTAGTAATATATATATATATTTGATATTTAATATTTGATATTTGATGATGATAATAATGATGATGGAGGAAAAAAAAATTACTCAGATAAATACCCATTCAGTGCATAGGAAATATTGATTGAGGAATATGTGACTAATAATAACAATACACTGATTACGAGAACACAAGATTTAGTAATATATATTTGATTGATTGATTGATTATAAGTGAGAATTAACTACTTAGCTAACTTAAGTAATTAAAAATAGGATTAATGCCCTCTTTAATCTTTGAATTTTTGTTTTAATCTCTGAAATTTGAAACAGATGGTTTTGATTTTTTAAATTTACTTCAATTTCAAATCGTTAACTTTATACTTTCAAAAAGATTTAAATTCAAAATTAACACAAAAAATACTTACATATTCCAGGAATATTATGTAATATATACTTTATCCAATAAAAATATTTTAATAATCATTTTTTTCCTTATCTCATATCTTATAAATTTATTTTGATTATTTCTCTCTTTTCATATCCCATATGATATGTTTTTGTGGTTTCCACAAATAGAGATAGATGAAACATTTTGATTGGGAATGGCACTAATGGCGTGACACTATGGGAGCATGTAGCTTACGTGGATGCTGAGTGGGCATGCTGAGGTGGAAAATAGATTTATCCTAAATCCCATTGGACTCTCCCCACAATCATATTTCCTTTGCTCCCTCTGTAGCAGTGGTTTCAGCTTGAACAAAGAGACCATCTTTAGCATATACAACCCACAAATTTTGATATCAATAAGATTGTTACGTGCTGGTTGATATCTGGACAAGTTTAAGTAACAAATTTAATGGAGCATTAGTAGTGCCAAGAAACTACACAAGGAACCGTAGCGTTTTGTGATGAATGTTATCTATTTTGGCTACCAAATTGTTCTACCAACTTAGTCGACATGTTTCGGAAAGTGCCTTCCAGCTTTATCACAGCTTGGCATCCGTCTTGTGCTTGTTGGTTCAGAGGTGAATGCTACTTTTTCCAACATAATTTACAGTGTACGAAGTACATATATATGACAGGAGAGTTATCTCAATTCAATTCGTACGAACATAATTTTATAACATCGTTCCAGATATGTCCTATAATCCCATGGAAAGAAACATATCTATCAACAAAATATTAGGTGTAAAATTAGATCAGGCTATAAATAGGCTTGAAACTGCAATAGAGACCTAAAGCCTAAGTATGAGCCTAAGCTTGTATACATGTTTTTCCTTATACTCAGCCATATCTAGATTGAAACCTTTTTAAATGTCTATTTACATACAATGATCTTATATTTCATGCCTTGAAGGCAATAAATAGGTTTTAATTATACTAAAATCTACATTTTATTTAAGCTTTAAAACCTATATTTTTATCAATAGAAGGCTCAAAGACTAAGTGTAATTAAACAAGTGAGACCAACGTACTTATATGCTACGCTTTTAAAAGAAATACTTCACCTATCTAAACAAGTAGATCTTTAAATAGGCCTGATGCCTAGCCTTCTTGTTGAGCAGGCTTACCAGGCTTTAACCAAGTTAAAGTTCTGACCTATTTTGACCCTAGCAACTGTGCTGTTCTCTTGGAATTTTTTTTTTTTTTTTATCAAAACAAAGAGGTCTAGGAAAGATGAATAGAATGAGACATTGTATGCTTCATGCATGAAGGCATTGCTATCAAACTTCAAATCAAGAAACGCAATTCATCAGATGTTTTAGAGAAAGATTCTGCAGGTCGTTTTATATTTCTGGATCACCATGAAACAAGCCAGAGCAAGAACGGAGGGCTGAATGAGATGAGATGTAATAGGGAGAGAGAGAAAGCAGAATAGGAGTGGGACGTAAGTGATGTGCTCCTTCTAAAATATTCTTCGTATATTGTTATGAAATTTAAAGAAAAGAATATTAGAGAGAGAGAGACAGAGAATTAGAAAATTTTATTTATCATTATGAGAGTTTACGAAGTACATAAGTAATGTATTATATTTATACATTGGCAAAAAAAAAAGTATTATATTTATATGCATATCTTTATAATATTAGGGTAAATCAATATGAAATAATGGAAGATGTAAAGGATAATCCAATAATGGAATATTCTAAAAGATATGGATATCCATATAATAATATTCATAACATATATAACTTTACATTATGTTAATTAAGTTAGAGAAATTAGTTTGGGGGGAAAAATGAATATATGAAATAAGATGGTTATTATCTTACACTACGAATCAAATTAAAAAACAACTAACTCTTATATTAAGATCTAAATATAATAATAATTAATATTTAATAGGGACTTTAATTTATTACTTATATAACACAAATTTAATAATTGAATTACGAGTATTTATTATTTATATAACGCAAATTCATAATTGAAAAAAATTAAACACCATTTATTTATCAAATAGAACGCATTTATAAGTAAAATAATAAGTATGTACTGTTAATAATCTTTGTAAATTTTTTTAAAAAAATATTGTGAGTTTTTTTTTTTTATACACTGGAAGATAAAAACAAAAGAAAGACTAATTACAACAACTTGTCATCAATATAAAAAAATATTGTGGGTTTAAAAATATAATTCAGTCTTAAAATAAAACCGAACGTGAGGTGTAATTAATTTTTATGACTTGTGAGCATCTTTCTTCATCTCTAGCTTTTATTATATAGATGGACAAATTGATCATTATATATTGATGACAAATTGAATTAACATTTACTTGCATATTTAATTGTAATTAATAAAAGCATAAATAATACAGTTATGAAGAGGTACCCAAGATCTGGTAATATTGAATTTTAGTTTGGGAGCATCTAAAGTTAAAATTCTTCTACTCAACTAATAAAGGTTGATTTAATTATGTTTTAACTATCTAGTTGTCATGTTTGAGCCATGAGTATGCATTTACGATAATTACTTAAAGATAGTGACGTCTCCAGTCTCCCATTATGGACCAACACTTTCACAAATCCGGTTAAGCAATTGCTTATGTTTAAAATAGAAAGAGGAAAGATGATAGGAAGAAAACAGAAGTTCCTCTCCACCCTATTATTAATATTGGAAACCTGAGTTTGGAATTTGGGTTGGGAAGGCGTTATTTGGAATCACATTATAGAAGCATGTTTATATAAGTCAAAAACAAATTTCTCTCATATATTTATATGTAAATCGTAAATCATGTTAAAAAAGTAGAGTTCAAACTAAGAAAATGATAGAAGCACGGCATTCAATGGCATCACGTGGAATTTGTGCTCATATATGTTCATACCAATGAGCCAACCACCTGCTTGCTTGCTTCATCAAACTACAAAAAAAAAAATGCCAAGTTCCTTTCAATTTTGCTCTGATGTCAAATGTCCCATTGTTATATTAAGAATATATCTATGAAAATTAAAGGAAAAAAAACATATTCTATCTCTAATATAAGAGCTAGATAACTCATTATTAACAAAAAAAAATGATTTTTCAACAATGTTTTGTTTAACACATAAGCCATGAGATTGTGAACATTTATAACTAATTTTGATAAAACATAGAAGCCTCCGTATTGACAATAAACAAGGATACTTTAAGCAAACAATTATAAAGTTAGTCCACAAAGTAAATTAAGGTTTGATATTCATGACCAAGGTATATATTTTGTCTAGGTTCTAAACAGTATAATTTATTTGAAACCTTCGTCCACTTTAGTTAGATTTTCAACACAACCCCTTGCTTTTAGGAAATATCCTATTATCACTCATCTATTTCCATAGTCCTCCATACAAGGTACGATTTTAGCAATTTTAGTGTCCAAAATTACAAAACACTACAAATTTTTAAAAAAATTAAATTAATAATTTTCCCCTAAGATACTCCTAATAAATGATTAAATAGACTGAGTTTGAATTTCGAAAACATCGGAAGTAGAAAAAAAATGATTACAGGAATAAATCATAAAATTTTTTTTTGAGGAAATTATTGTAAGATTCTAGATAAAAGAATTAATATCAGCAAAACCCCTAAAGGTCATTAATGGTAACTGTTTCAATTGTCAGTATTAATTCTCTTGCCTACAACCCTATAATAATTCTCCCAAAAATTTTCAAGAAACCAACTAAAATTATATTGTTTTGTTAGTATTTGTATTTAGATAAATTGTGCCTTCCACAATTAGAAAGGGAAGGGGAGTAGTTAAGAGAAATCATTCAACATGAAAATTAAAGATGAGAGATATTCCTTGAGTCACGAGTTCCATAGCATATCACTATTTCTACATTAATTCAACAGAAGAAAAGGCAAAGCATGACACAAATAAGTGAATAACGCCTTATCCACCAATGGTGGTCGTCAAGCTCGATTACAGGTCCCCCAGAGAACTTACTGGTAGAGACAAAACACAAACCCAGAAGAGTTTTTTGCCCCATAGATGCCATCAAATGTACAAGGGTTGAAATACTACAAATCAACCCATTGCATACTTCTGAGTCCAGCTGCGAGCAGTGGCTTCATACTTGGCCCGGTCAGTTTTGTAAATGTGAGCAATCTCCGGTACAAGAGGATCATCAGGGTTTGGATCCGTCAACAGCGAGCAGATAGACAGCAGCACCTGAAATGCCAAGCAAGATATAGTTTGAAATCTCAATATCATCACATTCCTGATGGTGAAATCAAGAAAAATGGATCTAAAACAAGTTCACACTATACAAAATTTGGAAAAAGAGAAAGTCAAACTGTGTCGTGTGAGCCATTGAGCAGGAGTTCTAAAACGTAGCAGATTACTTGAAAAAGAGATAGGGCAAATATTCATACATGAAAAGGCTTGGTAAGTATTTTTCTTGCTCACATATAAAGGAAAAAGCCATGAGCAGCAACAATTTTCAGGGAAAAAATTATTCTACAGCTAGAGGATCGCTCCCGAAAAAGAAACGATTACCCTAGTAGCCCCAACAAGTATTATGCAACAGTGAGTAGTAACATTCCTCAAGAATCCAGATACACTTCGAGATCATAAAAACATACCAAACCAGTACCCAAATAATGTCGGCAATTTCTATTCAAAAAATCAGTTGGAGTAATCAGGCCAACAAAGGGCTAATCTTATAGATACATGATCACATCTAAAAATCACTTGTTTCTGGAAAAATACAATTAGACTACATCAAATCATTAATTTTAGTTTTCCAGTTATAGGTCACTTCTAAAAGGTAAGCAGTGTGAATAGGTTGTTTCAATGAAAGTAAAAGGTGACCGTAGGAGAATTTCCTACAATCTCCAGCCACCTCCCACACACTAATAAAAGGAACCTAAGACCCCATTTGGTTAGCACTAAGAAAAAGGATTCCTTTTCTATCACAACAATTAAGATATGAAATATCCACTATATCCTTTAATTATTACTTAATAACAATCACATAATTTTATAATTAATTGTTATCTAGTGCCACATATGACATTTCAAATTACAAAAGTTGCTTTTTATCATTCCATTAACATTTACATTTCCATTCTGCAAACCAAACGAAGTCTATGGATCTAGGGTAAGCAGAAGTATTTTCACTAACTCACTCAAGTAATCCCTGCGTATCATAGGTCTATCAGTGTGCCATCAAAGGATACTTCACAAATAAGATTATAAATGGTAGATTGTTAACTTTTCCGCCCACTGATAATTGAGTAACATAACTTGTTGCAATTATGTTATGACAAATGTTACAATTAATGCTTTAGTGAAATCACATATTTCATATCCAAGACTTGACTATTTTAATGGACAGAAAGGCAAAACCTTAGAGATAGTAAGGGCAGGGCTCCACTGTTCCTTCAGGATATCAAGACAAATACTGCCATTGCTATTAATGTTTGGATGGAAGACCTTAGTCCTAAACGCAACCTGGATGAATAAGGCCATGAGATCTCAAGAATGTTTAAAAAAATGTTGAATACAACAATGCACAGACATTATGACATGATGCCGAAGTGCCTAAAAAATATCATATACCTTAGGTGGCTTGAAAGGGTAATCTGGAGGAAAATGGATTGTAACTAGAAATACACCTCCAGCATATGGGCTATCAGCAGGGCCCATGATGGTTGCTTGCCAATGAAACATATCTTCGGCAACTGGACCTGTTTTGAAAAGAGTATTGAGAAAACTGACTTTGAAATTCAACATGAACATACGCATAGCTAGGAAAAGTCATGAGTTAGATAGTGTTTTGAACATCTTTGATCAAAAACCACCTTTCATTTAGAGGTGGCGGTTGATGAAAGAGATTGTGCTGCTACATTTCCCTTTGTACCTAGGTTTTAATGCTAGTTTTCATTTCCCATTCAAAAAGAAACATAATTTTTAATTAACTATTTTCAATTTTATTTTTACTTGCAAGAGGACGGTCATTAGACACTCCTCCTGACTACATAGGCTTGAAACAACGCTCATGTAAGTGGCTTATTTGGGCTTTGGACGGACAACATGAGCCATGTGCATTCATGTTTAACACATGTAACAAATGATCTATGTATTTTGGAGATTTACTATTGATACAAGACCGCAACTCCATGCTTTAGTTAGATAAGAATTTAATTCCAAGAATCCTTCTGCTTTCCGTGAAGGGGATACTTACCATTAATAAACCAACAAATATTTATTATCCATAAACAGGGCCAAGAATATGGTTCCCTCTCCAATGATTGGAGCAAAACAATCATAAATATGTCAATTTTTAGTTTTACTCCATAGTTAAGGATCAAAATTTCCCATACAGTGAAGATTTCCCTTAATTATGATGTAGGAGACCCAAAAACCTGATCAAGATAAAATATCTTGAATCCCACTCTGCTCAGAATATAAAAGTGATAGAATATAGAAGATAAACAATTTTGAGGAAAACCTCTTGTTGAGTGTTTGGATTAACTTATTTTAAGTGATTTTACGGAGTTACAAGCAAATATGTGAGAAGACTTTTGTCCCGACTTTCATGAAAGTACTTTATAGGTTTCCCAAACAAGCACTTATCACGACATCTATC
Source organism: Vachellia collinsii (assembly GCA_006871305.1). Lineage (NCBI taxonomy): Eukaryota > Viridiplantae > Streptophyta > Magnoliopsida > Fabales > Fabaceae > Vachellia > Vachellia collinsii. The sequence continues at coordinate 4,649 of QFDD01004701.1, read as the reverse complement.
TTATTTCATTAATTTCTGTTTTTACTTCACTTAGCAAGTGGTTGTTCAATTATTAATGGGCTGCAAGTGGATGTTTTAATATTCTGAAGGTAAAGAAGGGTTCTCCATGGGTAGGAAACCATGGTAACATTAAGTTCAAGTTCGAAAGTGGGGCTCTGATATGACAGGCACCCATAAGAGAGCTGGGATATGCAGAGAACAGTACAAATACATTAGTTATAGAATCAAAATTTTAGTTTAAAGGAACCTAATTGTAAAAGTGCATCTAAGTTCTAATTATGGGCCGCAAAAAAAAAATCTACAGTATAAATATCAACCTTCAGCGATATATTCACTATCTTCAAGTACACTATCTTACAACAAGCTATGCATACATTGAGGCTAAGAAGTGATATAATGTAAGGCTATAACTGGTAGTGAACAGCTGAAAACCTGAAGATCAGAAGCTGATCTTTAATAAAAAATCCTTACTGGTAACCAGAACTAGACATACACCCTGTGCTGACAACTGAGGGATAGTCATGAACAAAAAACACGTGAGTGACACATAAGAGCTTTTCATGACACATAAAGTAAATACCTGCCCTATAATTTGAATCACAAAATGGAAAAGATCGAATTTGCAAACCAATAAGCAAATTCATGTCAACCTGAAACTGAAACTCCAGACTATATAATTCTTGGCAACATAAATATCTTACGACATTAATTCCATATTTGAATAGAATAAATATAATCAAATGCGTGCTATGGACAAGTCTACAGCATGTTATTGGCCAGCTTACTATATAGTCTAAGCATTAAAGGTTCGCTAAATCCCAGCGAATTAGTGGAAATGCATGATCAGAAACGCCTAAAATCCAACCAACTTAGAATAAAGAACGCATCTATGGAAAATGCATATACAAATCGAAGTGTATAGTGTAAACAAATAATGACGAAAGAGTAACATTGTTTTAGAACCTGCGCTGCATGAAGTTGGTGGATCTTTCTGCAAGTCCTTAAGCTCCTTCAAGATGCGCTTCGAAGCCATGTCACTTCCTGCAAACGAAGGACTGAATCAGAACCTGCAGAAAAAAAAGAAAGTGTACCGATCCAAAAGTCCAATCATACATATATTCATCGCAACAAGACAGATACAAGGCATTGTATCACAAGATGTGAAGCGATCGTGCAAAAACGAAACAGGCGACAACCCGAAAAAAACTATAGATCACAGACATCACGGGGTAAACGAAAGGGAAGGAAGGTTTCAGAGGGCATAAATATACCCATCTGGGGTGAAAGGAAATGAGGAAGAAACAGGAAGCGGAAAGAGTACTACCTGAAAAAGAGAAAATCGAGAGGCGAAGCTTGAGGAAACAGGTTCGAGGAGCGAGCGATCCACAAGTCCAGTAGCCGCCCAGGCTCCAGAAACCCACAGGTTTCTCTCACCTCTGGAGAGCCCTCTCTGCGAGATTGCTGATACTAGAACTTCTGCCTGTGGAAGAAGAAGCCCTTTTGATGGAGAGATGGAAAAGTCAAATGACACCCTTATCCATTTCATTTTTTATTATCCCACTGCTTATCCCACATCGTTATTATGCCCACTCGATATTAAAAAAAAAAAATCTTGTGTGATTCTTCTTAGCTTAGGTATTGCAAAAAGGGTAAAGATTCAAAAACATTATTTATCTTTAGTGAAAAAAACTCACAACATCATAAATAAAAGTTGAATGAAAAATGTCTATAATCATCAAAAAAATGGCCTAAAATGTCATAGTAGTTGATTTCGAGGATGTTGAATGTGAGTTTAAAACGTTATACCAAAACCTATGACACGGTCAGTGATGTGAGGATAATGTGTTGAAGTGGCAATAGATGCTAGATGTGATGTGGGTCTTTGTTTCCTCACCCAAGATGACCTTAAGAAGCTTGACACTGATAAAGTGGATGACTATGTCCACAGCGACATGGTCCTTGGTTTTGGAATCAACTCCACTACTGCCTTCACAGTCACCAAGCTTGGCAAACTCCTTAAGTCTGGTCAATTGAAGGACACTGTTGGAGTCCGAGCCCGCTCTCATACCATCCCTCTTTTCGTCCTCGATGACAATCCCTGTCTTGATTTGGCCATCGACAGCACAGATGAGGATGACCCTGACATTAATATGGTTAAAGGCCACGGTGGAGCTCTATTGAGGGAGAAAATGCTGGAGGCTGCCGTCGACAAATTCGTCATGGTTGTTGACAACACGAAATTGGTGATCAGTCTTGGTGGAAGTGGATTGGCAATGCCGGGCTTGGTGTTTCACTTTTGTTGGAATTACAACTTATCAGGCTACTCATCATCCGTGGGTTCAACCGGTAAAGGTATCGAACATTCTCACAAATGGAGTGTGTTCGATTCCTGGGAGTACCATTTTGTTGTGGCTTCAGTCGCGGCGCTTGGAGAGGCACTCACTCCTAGATGTTTAGGTAAACGCCTGAGGGTAATTGACGATTCTTCTTACTAAACATTGATATGATCTAGAAATAAGGGAGATTTCACCCTGCCTTTGAATTATGGGTGAACCCAACCCCTTTCCAAATTTTTTTTTCTTTTTTAAAAAAACTTGATCAGGCTTAAGAGTTGTTTAAGGAAGAAGGATGTGATGCGAAATTGAGATTAGATGCAGACAAAAAACCCTATGTGACCAATAATTGGAACTACATAGTAGATTTGTACTTCAAGACTCGGTTGGGTTGGCTGCCGATGCTGAAATATCGACGTTGGAAGGCATTGTGGAGCACGAACAGTTCTTGAATATGGCCACTACTGTGATAATTGATGGGAAGAGTGGAGTTGAGGTGAAGAACAAGAGATTGATCACATGGTGAGAACTCCATAAACTCCTCTGTAACTTGGGATTTTTATTTGTTCATGTGATGATTTTGAACTTCTTGCAATTAAATCTCAAACAGAGGAAGTAGGTCATTGTTTCAGATTTGACATTTATTTTCCTTTTGATGATGAAACACTCAGCATTTTAGGTACTCAGTTAATAGACTTTTGGCACAATCAACGACCATAACATTTTAGGACGGTTTTTTTTAATGATTGTCAGTATTTTTTTACTAAACTTTTATTTATGGTGCTCGTAAAAGATAAATGGTACTTTTGAATCTTTATTCTTGAAAAAAAAATACCATAAACTTTATTGTATATTTTTTGGATGGGTAAAATACCTATGAATATTTAAACTAAGAGCAAAAATATTAAATGTTAAATATAAATTAAAACTGTTACATATGTATATGTAAAAATGGTGTAGGTCTTGACACAAAAGGTAACAAGATTAGATTATATTTAATGGACCTGGAACTTTTAATGTCATCTTAAATCCTTATGGATATTTTTTTACCTCTAAAAATTATATGAATTTTGACACTCTTTCAATAATATATATTGGATACTTTTGCATCTTCGCTCTTCTATCTTTTTACCTTTCACGCTAATCAGTTACCTAAATTTATATAAATCGATCTAAATTATCCAAAACAAAATAATAAAAAATATGATATACATTTATTTATAAGATATAAATATAATTATATTTTTCAATTATAATATAAGAGTGAAGAAATAAACATTATATATAACATACATTTATATATATAATATAAATAAAATTTTACCTTTTAAAACATGTAAACAAGCCTGTATACCGGCTTACAAGGATTAAAAAAATAGGTTTAGTATGTTTAAACATTTGGGCCATTATATAGGCCTTGACCTAATTTTTTTTTTTACAAACAAACAGACTCAACAGTTAGGCCAGAGGCCCCTAATTGAATCCCTAACATGTTTCCACCCTTAATTATGATACATTTTTATATAGAAGAGTGTTTTAGTCTTTTATATATGTGTCAATTTTCTTTTCTCTCTAATTTCTTTTATCAATTCATCTGGCATAGTTGATGACATTTTCTTTCCAGTTTACCCTCATCTCCATTTTCTCCTCTCTCATTTTCTTTCCTATCAATCTTTCTTTACATTCAAGTAAAGTTTTAGTTTAGTCCCTTAAATTATAGAATATAATTTTAGTCATTCAATACTAATAACTTCAATTTCATTTAATAAAAACGTTCGCCCATCAAATTTACACAATAACCATACAATTAAACGATGACATAGTATGCTATGAAATAAAACTGAGGCCATTGCTATAGTGCATGCGATGGGGAGGAAGAAAAATGAAAAATGTTGGAATTGCAGGCTGCAGCAACAACAATAAGCCCCATACAATTAAACTTTTAGGTTGTCATTCTTGTTATATTAATAACTCATTCTCAGGCTAATGATTTTATAAACAAGGAGCAATGATCGATAATTGGAGGGAGATTTTCTTATTGAGGAGGGAGAAAAGTGAGAAGTGAAGAGGGCATAGATATGATACTGATGGAGGATTTAATCGGTAGCATGAATAAGGGCTAGGAAGGTGAGACTCAGTTTGCAGATAAGGAAGGCATTGGATAATAGTAGCCAAATAGTACAGCTTCAGTGGTTACTAGTTAGTATAATTTGTCTGTTTTATGTGGGTTGTGTGATAGTTTGTATATTTAGAATTTTCTAAGTGTTTTTATTTTTATGCTTTGATTACTAGCGTGTGTACTTAATTGTTTTTTTT